>CAUYRT010049364.1:0-15422 GCA_963574885.1 Lepilemur ruficaudatus
TTTTTTTTTTTTTTTTTTGAGACAGAGTCTCACTCTGTTGCCCAGGCTAGAGTGCCGTGGCGTCAGCCTAGCTCACAGCAACCTCAAACTCCTGGGCTCAAGTGATCCTCCTGCCTCAGCCTCCCAAGTAGCTGGGACTACAGGCACGTGCCACCATGCCCGGCTAATTTTTTACATATATTTTTAGTTGGCCAATTAATTTCTTTCTACTTATAGTAGAGACAGGGTCTCGCTCTTGCTCAGGCTGGTCTCAAACTCCTGATCTTGAGCAATCCACCTGCTTCAGCCTCCCAGAGTGCTAGGATTACAGGTGTGAGCCACTACGCCCGGCCAATATACTTTTAAAAAATAAAGTCAACTTTGGAATGTCAAAAATTCCCATCAACTTCTCAGAATCAGAAACTAACTTTCATTTATCTTGGCGTATGCCGTGTCCATCACAGTAGCTGAGACAACAGCTCTCAACTGTTCATGAACAACTCCCAGTCTTCACTGTGAACATTGCATTCAAATGACTTCTCTTTCTTTTTCAATTAAATAGGGTCAAATTAATTATCCTACACTTTACCTTAAATAATTGGGAATGATGCAGCCACTTTGCAAAAGAGTTTGGTCGATTTTCAAAAAGTTGAACACAGAGTTACTATATGACCCAACAATTCCACTCCTAGGTACGTAGCCAAGAGAATTGAAAGCATATGCCTACACAAAATTTGTTCACAAATATTCACAGCAACATTATTTATAATAGCAAAAGAGTGGAAATGACCTAAATGTCCCTCAACTGATGAATGGATAAAGTAAATGTGGTACATCCACGCAAAGGAAAATCATTCAGCCATAAAAAGGAATGAAGTTCTGATGCATGGATGGAGCTTGAAAGCATTATGCTAAGTAAAAGAGACCCAAAAGGCCACATACTGTGTGATTCCATTTATCTAAAATGTCCAGAATAGGCAAATTCATTGAGACAGAAAGTAGATCAGTGGTTGCCAGGAGCTGGGGGCAGGGATAATGGGAAATGACTGCAGTGGGCATGAGGTTTCCTTTTAGATGAAAATGTTCTGGAATCAGATAGTGGCAATGGTTGTACAATTTTGTGAATAGACTAAAAACCCTGAATTGTATACTTTACCAATATCTACACATATATTTCTTGTCAACCCCTTGGTCAATTTGCATGAATTGTATACTTTAAAAGATGAATTTTATGGTATATCAATTATATCTCAATAAAAAAATATTTGAGAAACCTCTTGGTGAGGAAACCAGTTAGCATTTATGTTTAATTCTTCAGGTGTGATGAAAACTATTAATATTCTATGTATTTTTTCTTTGTCAATAAATATTAGAAAACTTAACAGAATTCTTATATTTATAAAAGAAACTGGAAAGTCCTTTAATCATTTGTTTTATTACATAATTAACCACATTAAAATAGCAATAAAAATGATTAATATTTACTGACTACTTACTATGTACCAGTCACTGTTTCAATTTCTTTCCATGTATTAACTCCCGAAATAGTTAAAAGAATAACCCTATAAGGTGAGTACTATTCTAATCTCCATTTTATACAGAAGGAAACTGAGGCACAGAGAGCTCACTAAAGTCACACAGCTAGTTAATGGCAGAGACAGGATCCAAGCCCCAGCAGCCTAGCCCAGAGCTGGCACTCCTAACCACCCCTGAATTCTACCTTTAATGCAAATAGGAAAAGGGTTAGTGTAGTAGAAGGAGTGCTGGATAAGTCACTGCAGACTCTGTCCAAAGATTTGGTCTATGTTTGGCCACATGCAAGCTCTGCCAACCTGGCGCCTTCTATTACCCCTCCCCCAGCCTGACTGTTCTGATTTTTGAAGTGAGGGGATGGGTCAGTGCCATCTCTAAGGCCCCAACCACTCTGAATCTCCATGACTCTACAAGTCAATGGCAAACCAAGAAATTTTCTGATGTAGATATTCTATCATTAATATATCGTGTACATCAGGAACTTTGAACTTCTAATATTTTATAGAAAACAGCTAGGAATTTTAGAATTAAATGGCTAAAATGACCTCAGAGGCTAAAGGACAAGGTCAGCTACCAGGCACTTTTTTCAATGTAAAAAAAGGAAATTCTGGCCGGGCAAGGTGGCTCATGCCTGTAATCCTAGCACTCTGGAAGTCTGAGGCGGGAGGATCACTTGAGGTCAGGAGTTTGAGACCAGCCTGAGCAAGAGTGAGACCCTGTTTCTACTTAAAAAAAATAAAATAAAAAATAAAGGAAAAGGAAATTTAAAACAAAGTTTGAGAAATAAGGAAATTCTGTTCACTCACACTCGAAAAATCATTCCTTACATATTTTTTCTTCCTGAAATGCAATTCCGTGGTATCTCATTCAATCTTCAACAAATAAATATCAAAGCTTCCTGTGTGCCAGGCATTTTGGGGGCACTAAGGATACAATAAAAAATAAGGCAAAAGAGGGTTCCTGTTTATTTTAGAAGGGGAGAGGGGAGATAATAACAAGCAAGTCAACAAACCAATAAACAAGATAGTGATTAATCTCAGATCTAATTTCAGATAGTGATTAAGTGCTAAAAAGAAAACGAAGCAAGCTGATGTGATGGCAATTGGTTGCTTTAATACCTGCTAAAACTTAAGCTACTGTAAGGCAGAGATTTTTGTCTATTTTGTTCACTATATCCCAAGTGCTTAGAAAAGCTCTTGAATGAATGAATGAGTGATGAGTAAATGCCCTCTCTACACTGCGGCAGAGACTACTAGCTAATCACCAAGCAAGTGTCTGCTTTTTCCTCGGCTCATAGCTAAACTACATGCATTAGTTTGCTAAAGCTTCCATTACAAATACAGACTGAGTGACTTAAATTTACTTTCTCACAGTTCTGGATACCAGAAGTTCAAGATCAAGGTGTCAGCAGGTTTGGTTTCCCCTGACGCCTCTCTCCTTGGTTTGCAGATGGCCACTTTCTCTTTCTGTCCTCACGTAGTCTATTCTCTGTGTGTGCACATCCCTGACGTCCCACTGCGAGTCCTAATCTCCTTTTCTTATGAGGACATCGATTGTATTGGATTAGGGCCCACCCTAACAGCCCCATTTTAACTTACTTGGCTCTTCAAAGGTCCTATCTCCAAATACAGTCACATTCTGAGAATACTGGAAGTTAGGGCTTCAACATATGAATTTTGGAGGGACACAATCCAGTCTACAGCACTAGATTTCCTAGCCTCGCTTGTATTTAGGTGGCAACTAGTCACATGGCTACCATCAGATGAATCTGAATAGAAGAAATATGTGTCACTCCCTGGCCTGTTCCATAAAAGCCTCTGCACACGATCCTCCATGCTCTTTCCCATCTGTTGGCATCCTGGAGATGATGCTGGAAGCTTCATGGTGAAGATGATAAAGACACCAGTAGCGTGGGTGCCTGAAAACGGAGGAGCAGAGCCTCCCCCCACACCACTGACAGAGGCCTACATCACATTATTGTATGAGAGCAAAATAAGCCATGTTGAGGTGTGATTATTACAGCAGTTAGCCTGCCTTAACCAACATAACCTCAATAATGCCGTCAGAGCTCTCAGTCTTCCCCAACAGTCTTCTATTATTTAAGTTAAAGAGTTTTAATTTTTACAAAAAAGATTTCCACATAGGACTAGGATTTCAATCACTTTTTATGCTCATCTCTTCCTAATTTTTTCCCTTTCATCCTAAAATATAAGCAAAGGAATCCAAAACCAGGCAGAGGCCTTTCAGTGCAAATTTTCGCTGTAACAGACTGGCACATCACAGATTAAAGTCATAAGAATATTATTTATCATGAAATAATGCAAGGACATAGAGACAGAGACTCCCAATATTCTTTAACTCATAGTTTCAACCTCATAAAAACTGAGCCTGTATGGGCCAACTCAGAGTGGACAACTGCTGCTGTGGGTCATATACTAAAAATAACAGGGCACCAAGGAGTAGCAAGGCAGGCTGAATCGGGGCTGCAGTATTCCCTGGACTAGGAACAACAAACAAGGTGAAGGAGGTAGTGAAGGGGAGGAGGGTGCCATTCTTTGCTGCAGTGATCCCAAGAGCCATGGGGAATCCAAAAATAAACACTGGTTAACTCCAATGCCCTTGAACAAGTATGCACAGTCACTGAATAACAGAGCCAGCTAATCTAAATGCCAATCTAAACTTCTCCTTCTGAGCTGTTAATGCAGGTGGCCAGATCTTTAACTTCTAAATAAGTTTACCAGAAGAAATATGATGATTTTATATCATTTATATTAGTAACAGATGCATCTGACCAATTCCAAAATGTCTAAATTTTCTTTTAGGGGCCCAGAAGTATAATTCAGAGCTTGGGTGATGAAATACAAGCAGCTGCCTGCCCATTTGTTTTTTGCTTCCTTCCTTCATTCATTCATTCAGCATCACTATTCACGCCTAATATGGGCCAGGCACTCTGCTAAGGACTAGGGATACACGACTAGTAAAATCCAGCCTTTTCCCTCAAGGATTTCACAATCTTGGATTTGGAGGAGGAACTGAGAAGGGAAACACAAATAAAAATGTGATCATTTTCATATTGGCATTTTGGCAAGGTACTCAGAGAAGGAAATGACCAGCTACCCATCAGTGGAAAATGGAGATGAATAAAAATACTGGCAAGACCCTCAAATAAGTGTCTATTTTACATAGACTTCATCTATAGCTTATTATTATTTAATAAAAAAAAGAAGAAGCTGTTACAAAAACAAGGGTCTCAAATGTAAAATAATTGCACTGTAGATCCAAAAGCACAAGGAAAAACATCAAGTCTTAGAGTCACAGGAGGAAGGTCTGAACATCTTTAATGCCCCTCCTGACCTTGCCTATGTCTCAAGAAAGTGTCTCCCAAGTTTCTCAGGTACCGTTTTTCTCTGGTTACCTCCAGCTTTCCCCAGCTAACTCTGTGCCCAAGATTCTCACTGAAGTACAAAAACGTAAATCCTTTAATATGGCTCCACTTCCAGAACATCTGATCCTGGGTTCCTTAGCACACTTCTATGCGTGTGTGAACGAATTGTAAGGCAGCAATTGCTCACTTGTCTTCTCCCAAAACACAGTCTGTGTCTTCACCCTGGCTAACGAGCATTTTAAATTCAGTGGTGCCTGAATGACCTCTGAAAACAGTGGGCTTTTTAAAACAAAATAAAATGAGGAACTAAGTCATGAACATCAATGGTCTAAATCAGATGTATTTTTGGCTTTATTTTATATTTTAACTAGATTTACTTACAGCAAGCATCTTTTATAATTAGGAAAAATGGGGATTATAGGTGTAATTCTTTTTGGTGAGTGAAATGACAAGTTCTTCAAATTCCCTTCTGAAGAGTGACCAGGTCCCAGATTGAGACTGTCATGTACAACAGTCTTTTCCCCCTGTCACCTTCCTTAGATGGTCAATTAAAGCTACCAGTAACTATTCCTATAACAAGGACATGCATCCAGTGGGAACTGGACTGAAGCCAACACATTAATTTCATGTAATTCAGCTGAATGATTTCATTTTTTTCCCCAAGGTTGAGTCAGGGCCCACTGCCAATGGATGGTGGTGAAGGCAGTGATGTTTTAAACAAGACCCTCCACATCTACTGGAATTGGGCTGAGAAAGATCCTCAAATGACTTTGTTGAAGGTGAATTAAAGGTGAACCAAAGTTCCCATAATGAAGTAGTTCAAGCAGATCTTCAGAATCTCTTGAGTCACGGGATAACTGAACAAGATTAGTGGAAGGGGCTGCAGTAGCCAGACTCTAAGATGGCCCCAGTGATCCCTGCCCCATGGGAGGCACACCCCTGTGTAAGCCCCTCCTGCTGAGTGTGGACCGGACTCAGTGACTCACTTCCAACAAGGAGAACAAAGAGAAGTGATGGTATGTGATCCAGGCACAAGGTCGTAAAAGGCAGTGTGTGCCCACCTCCATCACTCCCTCTGGGGCAGCCTGCTGCCAGGTCATGACAGCCCTGTGGAGATGCCCATGTGGCAAGGAACTGAGGGCTCCTGCCAACAGCCTCCTGTGAATGAGCTTGGTAGCAGATGTTCTCAGTCTTCAAATGATGCATTCCCAGGCAACATCTGGACTGCAACCTCACAGGAGACCCAAAGCTAGAACCATCCTTCTGTGCCAACTCCCAGATTTCTGACCCACAAAAACTAAAAAAGACAACAAACATTTGTTGTTTAGAGCTGCTTAAGTTGGGGGAAATGTGTTACACAGCAATAATTAATACAGGTGCTAAAAGATGTCGCCTCCCAGGACATGCTGTAAGGAGTGCCAAGAATGTGCCTATATCTACACAATTACCTCGCATTGTCTCTCGAGCTTGAAATTCTCCAAGTCCTACCTTAAATATGTATTCAGTTGCTCGTGAAGTATACACTGAGTGCCCTCCGTGTGCAGTCAGGGTTCCAAGTATTAGGGATCCCAAGGGAGTTTTCCCCTTCCCCACTTTCTTTCCTCTTAAGAAGCAACCAGTTTCCCTGTCAAAAACAGTTTTTAAAACCACTAAAAACTGAAGTCAGCCATTAAACCCCAATCACAGCTAGGAATTGGAGGTCTCCTATTATGAAGGAAAGAACGGGAACTTCATGGAATGTAGTCACCACCACCCCCCAACAAGTCCCCCTAAGTTTAAATAGAAGCATTCCACTCTACCCTCTTAAAATTAAGTGTTCTCACAAAGCAGACACTGGAGCATAAAACATCTTCCTACCTCACCAATTTGAATACCAGAGATTTGCCTTAAAGGGCCAGGAAACCTGAAGCTTTTCAACCAAAACAAGCAACCACATTGGAGGTAGATGATACTTCATCTTAAGCATCAGGCATATTGTCTATACCATTGGGGATTCTCAAAGAATTAGCACTAAGTAGTCCCTATTATTAATTACTGATAAACCACTTGTATAACATTAACAAATTTCACCCAGATATGGCTAATCCCTCAGTTTATTTTGTTTATAGAACAGCCAACAGTTCAACTCACTGAAGCAAAAGGAAAGAAACTCAGACTATTTCTTCAATTCAGTCGGCTGAACCAAATGCTTACATATATTTTTTCCCACCATTATAACCTTCATGAAGCTTCCAGGATAGTAATACTATTATTTACATAAAAATATTAACTAGGAGAGCTTTCAATTAGCCAAATGCAAAACACAGACATATTTAAGGCTTGGTGACTGTGAAATGAAGTTATAAGCTGGTGAAATGGAGTCATAAGCTGGTCATACAAATACACATTTTCAACAAGATTTTTTTAAAGATTTTTAAAAATAAGTCATACCTTTGTTGATTCCACTTGTGCCACTTGCAATTTAACATCAGAAAATAATCACTCCAAATGGTTCTCCCTGCTATGATTCACCACAGTGAATGATTCTGCCACTTACAGCAAATCAGAGAACGGTTCAGAATGCCTTATTTTCCTGCTCCAATAAACTATGACTAGGCATTCAGCAGATTTTTCTTTTGTTTCTTATTATTTTGCAGAGTCGAGAAAAATATGAAAAATAAAAGAAATAACTGAATGGGCCACTGCTTTGAAAACTTATTTAGTCTTGCTCATTTATGTCAACCCTATTATAATTCACCTCCATCCTGCATTTTTCTGGTGTGTTTTCCATATCATGGAACTCTCACTAGTAGACGCCCATTCTCTTTCTGATCCCAAGGCACAGCTTACCTTTTCATAGAAGTGCCCACTGCCAAAATGGATGTCTATGATAAAAGTAAAGCATTGGGCCTTTCATTCTGGAAATAATTGGCACAAATCTCCTTTGTTGCATTAATTTCGTATCATTAAATCTATCCAGCAAGTATCTCAACACCCACTTAGCCATTCTGGGTCCTAGCCCAGAAAGCTGACTTACATGAAATAACAGTGAGGCCCTTTGACAGTTTTCAACATACTGCTTTAATAGTTTTTTCAATTGTATACTTTTCCTAATTCAGGAGTCTAAAGTCATTAACTACCAAGAAACAGCTGCTACAATTCTCTCTACCGTCTTACTCTCATCCTTGGGACTCTAGGGATCATTGGACATATTCAACTTACTAATGTTTAAACCTCTGGGAAAAAAAGCATCCAGAGCTCCTCCTCAACCTTAAACTTCCAAAAAAAAATAGCGAATGATGACAGAACCAGAAAAAATTATCTTGTCATCATTTTTCATGCCAGTGTAGAGAGTTATTGACATCCTACAATCCCATCTCTTCAGAGGGAAGGGTTTACATCTACACACATACACACACACAGACACACACACACACACACATACATGTAGGCATGCCAAGAGTCTCCTAACATAGGACTGCCAACATCCCACTAACAGATACTAAGATACCAAAAGACATTGTATTGTCAAAGCTAGAGTTGCATGAGGTACATTTTGCATAGAAATAATGTTATAAATGAAGGTCATATAAACTTGGTTTATCTATTTAATTCATGTCACTTTTCATAGCCAGGCTCTATGTTCTTTACTGGTGAAGACATGAATAAACTAGTGGGCTCCAAATTGTTTTGATCAAACAATACATTAAAAAATTATGAGCATATCCATCATACATAACCATGCATGTGTGTGTATATATATTAATATATACATTTATAAGTTATATAGGTATTCTATTGTGAAGTGAACTCACAAAAATTAAAGTTAGGGTAAGAAATAATATACATAGGCATTCTAGTATATGTCTGTTAAATCCCAAGAATCAACTGTATACCCCTGGGGTGTACACTCCCCACTTCAAAGTTCCTGTGATATATAATGTTCTGCCCTTTAATAGTTATTTGTCTGCTACTTTCATATAGCATTTTATAGTTCATAAAGCATTTTTATATACATTATCTCAGATAATCCTCACAAAAATGCCCTCCCCGTTTTACAGACTGGAAATTTAAGTAACATGAGTGCCCAAGATCACCCAAGTCGACTGTGGCTAAACTGGATTTGAAACCAGGGCTATATCACGGATATATGACAGATTAAATGGGCTTTTATGTGCCAGTCTGGAAACCACACTACCGCTTACAATATTACTTCTAAGGGAAAATGCTTTTTGTGTTCTTTAACTGACTTGTAAAGGAACTTCTAGAATATAGATCGTATATTCAGGACTACATGTATTACATATTTCCAAATACATTTTTTTGATTCAGGAGAATCTGAAATTTTTACTCTACCATTCATGCCAAAAAGTAAATAATATAAGTATAAAATCCCGACCAAGCAGTGCTGAGACACCTGTGCTCTATAAGACTGTCAATCAATATTCAGGGCAGCATTTCTACCTATATATACTTCCTTGACTTGTATTAATATATCCAATTTCATGTCCTGAAATTAACTGACCACTTTTCTTTATCAATATTTAAGAATCAGTAAAAATCCATTTGTAAGTATTAACTTTGCAAGCATTATGCAAAGAAAAATTCTCTTTTTCTTTCAAAGCCCAATTGTTACAAAAGCAGGGGGAAAAATGTCTATAACGAATGGTGCTTGGATCAGAAAGATGCCTGGAGGAACGAAAGATTTTGGTTTTCTCTATGTCAAGGAAAGTGAGCTAGATACTTGGACTACTGCTGGACTCCCTTGCGTCTTCTGGGAAGCCTGCTTTCTTAGACTGCCAGCATTGATTAAGTAACATTTTTGCAAAGCATTTTACTTTTTGAAAACTATATATTCTCTTTGGCCCATAATCTGACTTCTGTGACTCTATTCTAAGAAAATAATTTAAAATTATCAAAATGTTTTAGACAAAAAGTATTTTTTTGATAATGTTACTTATAAAATGGAAAAATAAAAAGCAACCTGAATGTCTAACAATAAAGAAATGACAGATACACTCGATATACATTTATTTAAAATGATGGCTGCAAAAACCACACAGAAGCATCAGAAAAAAGTTTGTGATATATTGACTGCAAAAAGCAGAACACAGCCATGTATGTGCACACTGTAACTACATAAAAATATCATTTAAAAAACCAGACTAGCAGTAAATGAGCCAAAATGAATCAACATTTTGGTTAGGGGTAAATTTTTGGTGACTTCTTTCTTTTCTATTTCCAATTTTCTCTGGTTCTAAAAACTGGCAGCTAATAATTTATAAGAATTCCCACAATTCAATAAGAAAAATATAAATAACTCTAATAAAAAGTAGGGAAATATGTACAAACAATTCAGAAAAACAAATCCAAATGGCAGTAAAATGAAAAGATATTCAATCTTCTCTAGTAATTAGAGAAACTTAAAATAACAAAATACAATTCTAAAATAAAAAATCATAATATTAACAAAAATTTAAGTTTTATAATTTTTGTTGTGAAGGTGAGTGAATATTAAACTTTCATACACAGTAGGTAGAAGTAAAAATTGATACAATCACCTTAGAGAGCAACCAGTAGCACCTAATAAAGCTGAAAAATGTGAGAGAGATGTGTGTGTGTATATAAACTTTACACACATGCACATAAAGGTTACAACAATGTTCACTGTGACATTATTCACAATACTAAAAGTTAAACAACAACCTACATTTCCATCAACAGGAAAACAAATAAGTCTTGCTATTTTCATATGATGGAATATTATAAGGCAATAAAAATGAATGAATTTGACCTATATGGAACATCATAGATAAATCACAAAAGCATAATGTTCAGGGGTGAAAGGAGCTCAGCATGATATAAACAATTGTTCCCGTTTAAACAGAGTTTTAAAATATGCAAAACAATGCTGTGCTATAGCCACATATATCATAGCAGTAGTGTAAAAACATGCATGGGATAGCTAAACACCAGATTCAGGACACTGACAACTCTGGAGAGAAAGAAAAACAAATGGAATTGGGGGTGGGTACTCCAGAGGACCTCACTTCCAATCTGTAATGTAAAACACACACACAGACCACCTGAAGCAAGGTCAGCAAAGCATTATTACAGACAACTGGATGTATATTTGCAGATACACAGGTGTCCATTATTTTGTCTTTTATTCTTAATATTTAACATACAACATTATAAAGAAACAATGAGCACCTAAAACAAACTCTTTGTTCAAAAGAGTGAAAACTGCCTTGCAAAGGTCCAAAATCTCATCTAAATGAAATAAACAGGGTGCTCTCAATGAAATAAGCAGGGCTTGGAACTGACATAGATTCCTAGAGGATGATCCAGATAAGCAAAGTCACTGGCAGTCCCTCCGATCCTGTTCCACTTGCCCTGTGGAGCGTGTGTTAGAAATGTCGCTCTGCCTTTGTATTTGGGTGGGGAGACAACCCACCAGAAAAGATTGAGTTTACTGTGGTGGGGAGTTCATCCTCAAAAACACTAATGTCACAATTTCAAGTGCTCAGCCATGTGTGTTGCTGTTTAGTTGTGTAGCAACATGAATCTGATACCTTAACCTCTCTGCCCCCTGGAAGACAGTGACTTGACCAACCCACAAAGACTTGGAGACTAACACGGCTGCCAGAAACCCCAAGCTCTCCAGAAAGGAGCCATGTTTTGAGGGAGTAGGGACTTTAATGTCCAGGAAAAGCCCTCTTCAATACTCTGAGAGCTGTACTTATTCCACAGACCTGCTGTTAAGGAAGAAGAGATGACTGCCTTGAAAGGAGTCATATTTTAAGTCCTTGCCTGTTCTTGGAGGCAATGATTATTCTTTTGTTCCAGCAGAGGGTGCACCCCGGCAGACAAGCCAGAATCCAAAGGTTACCAGCACACAGAGACACATCGTGAGCACACAGCCCTGCCCTGGCAAGCAGGCATGAGGGTGAATAGGTTGACAAAACCAACTCTACCTTCTCAGATCAACACTCTACCTCCATGTGTGGCTGTAACTGGCCTGCATTGCCTCCAAACAGTACAGCAGCAGATTGATCCATTCAAACTTATAATCTAAACAATAGAAGACTTTGGTATTGACATATCCCATGTTTTGAACCCTTGAAAACATCGTTTGAGAACAAGTAGCCCGAAAAAGGCCAAGGCAAATCAGGCTGAGATATGTGTTGTTTGACCTTTTGGCCATCTAGTCTATATCTGGAGGCAAATTTGGAGTGTGGAGCAAATCATACTGAGAGATTGCTCCTCCTCCTTCCTGAATACCCCAGAAGCTTTTCAGAATTCAGCTCGCAAGTCATGCTTCACTCAGGGCAGCTGATTACTGCCAGTGTGAAGGGTACTGAGCAGGACACTATGTGGACAGCAGGCGTAGTGATGCATAGGTTCCTCTGCAAAGAATTTCAGGTGCTTTTAGGATAGAATGAAAGAAAAGGAGGATGACTCAATTCTCAGAATTGTCCTCCTTTGCTAAGATTAACCAGAATAACTCAATTATCATAGTCACTCTCAGAAATGTCAAGAGCAGGTGCTCTTCTGGGCCTTCAGAATGGTTTTCTGCTTTTCAATCTCCCTTCCTTCTTTGGAATGGCCCAGAAAAACAACAGACTGGCCAAGAGCCCCATCTAGAATCAATTGCTTAAAAATGGTTACCATAATGCATAATGGTTACCAAAATGTATTGTATCAAGGATGAGCTATTTAATTACTTTAAAAAGAAAAGCAACTTTTTTCCAATAATGGAAATAACTAGCAGCATTAGAAAAAAATGAAGAAAACCTGTGGAGTAAATTGCAATGATATTGGCCATGGGGTACTTAATATTTTTTAAAAAAGAAAAAGCTGATTTCAATGGCTAAGGCAACACAAATGTACAAGAAATCTAGCTGTGTTCATTAAGAAAAATACTACGTGCAGAAAAGAGCCAAGACTCACCAATATTTGAGAGTTGAACATTAAGGAAACTAAAGTCTAAAGCTGAGTTCTCCTAGTCTATGCTTGCTTAAAATTGATATGGCAAAGGATCAGAATATAAGAAAAAAGCAGTAAAAACTCAGTCAAAGAAAAACAATGCACATATGCTTATTGGGATATAAAACACAAATAATCTATATACGTGATAAATATATTCCCAAATTCTATCATACATTTAAATCACATTTCAGGTTTCTATAGTAGGTCTTAGGTTAGCCAAATGGAGACAACAATAATTTAGGTGCCCCCAAAAATACTTAAGCAAGAAATACTTACATAAAAAGAGTATTTCCCATGTAAGTCAAATGAAACAAATTTTCCATTTGAATTATCAGATTAGTTGCCAAATTCTCCATTTTTTTCCTCTGAACACTAAAAGTTTTCATATAATAAGGTTTAAATTAAAGAACTTTCTTTACTACATGTGAATTTTACCTTATTTAAAAAACCAAAGTTTTGTAGGTGTCCAACCCTGCAAACCTCACCTAGACATATGTACACACACAGCCCACCCCTAATCGCAGGATAAATTTGTACACAAAGACCCTTCTGTTAAGGCAGGTGAACTCTGTTAGAAATGAATATTAAAGAGAACTGGGAAGAAAGTTGGTGCCGGAGACTGGGTAGAGCAAAGGCAACATGTACTGAGCATCTTCTATGTCCCTCTCATTTTAAGTTTTCATCTCATATAATCCTTACAACCATCCCAAAAGTTACCCACAATTGCCCCCATGAACAAAGGAAGAAAGGAAGCTCAGGGTGGCTAAGCGGGCTGCCTGAGGTTACACAAAAGGGCAGGGAATCCAGGGTTTGAACTCCATGAGAGTACGACTACCCTTCAGTTCCAAACCCTGTGCCTAGAAAACATCAGGGGTAGGGTATCAAAACATTGAAAATGTTTATTGAATCGAGTGTGACCACAGACCTACCCACTTTGATGCATCCTGGAGAATGGCATCAGAAGGCCAATATGCAATGTGAGGGGTAACAAGGAAGGGCGGTCGACCCAATTTCATCAGCCTGGCTCTACTGCCCCCTGTCCCTTCACTGTCTTCTTCTCACCATCATCTCTACCTAGCTCTGGCCACCTGTCCGCCATGCATTCACCTCCCAAGATAGCTGCCAGCCTTGGCAGAGCCCAAGGCTGCTTATTTCTCACCCTACTTCCTGAGGAAGCTGGTAACCATGAAAACATTGCCCCAGCTATGGCTTCCATCTGTTAGCTATTGGGAATTATGCTGAGACATCTCAGCTTCCCACTGACAACAGTTCCAAATTCGTGGGGTTTCAAAATCCCACCAACTTGCAGGCAAACATTGGGAGTGGAGCTCCAGATGGGTTGGATGGGTTGGGGACGGTTTGCATTGCTTTCATAAATGAGTTTGGGGCAGAGGGTTTGAATCTGCCTAGAGTGTACACCTCGAGGTGTTATTAGAAATATCTGTTAGGAGTCTGTGTTCTCTAACATGGATGCTGGGGAGTCAGGGAGGTTTGGCAGCCCCTGGCATGCACACCACTGGTAACCTGAGGAAGAGTTTTAGGAGGCAACTACACAGAGACTATGGAAAGAGGTCCCTGGGCATGTGCCTGGAGGCAAAGCCTGAGCACCATCCTGCCTCCACTACAGGGTTCTGCAGAGCACCACCACCCCTGCTGGGAGCTTAAAGGAGCACTTTCTCAGGCACCTTCTCTGCACTGGGAATCAGGCTGGTTTTAAAATAACAATAATAATAGCAAAAGCTACAACCACAATTTGCTGGGGCCAGGCACCGTGCAAGGTTCTTTACCTCATTGTTCGTGTTGTTATTTCCTCCCATGTTGCAGATGAGAATATGGAATGGGGATTTAATAATCTGCCCAAGCTTCAGCCAGGGAAAGAGCCAGATGCTGTCTGGATCCCATGCACCATGCAGCCAGCCCACAGACCACCTGGCTACCCAGGAGATCAACCCCAGGCCCTCCTATGGTCCACCTTCTTCCCAAATCCCAATAGATACCACATCCTCCTACTTCCCCTCCCCTTGCTCACCTCTTCAGGAATGAAGACATGAAAACCTGGCCAGGCACTCTACCTTTGGTGCAGCCTCTATACCCCGAGTTTCTTTTCTTTTCTTTTTTTTTTGGATTTCTTTTAAATTTTATTATTATTATTATTATTATTATTTTTATTCCAGCATATTATGGGGCTACAAATGTTAAGGTTACGTACATTGCCCTTGCCCCCCTTCCCCCTTCAGTCAGAGCCTCAAGCCTGACCATCCCCCAGACGGTGCACATCGCACTCATTATGTATGTACATACCCATCCCCTCCCCCCCTTCTGCCCGACACCCGATAAATGTTGTTCCTGTGTGTCCACTTAGGTGTTGATTAGCTAATACCAATCTGCTGGTGAGTACATATGGTGCCTGTCCATCCATTCTTGGGATACTTCACTTAGTAGAATGGGTTTCAGCTCCATCCAGGAAAATACAAGAGGTGCTATATCACCATTGCTTCTTATAGCTGAATAGTACTCCATGGTATACATATACCACATTTTATTAATCCACTCG
>CAUYRT010049366.1:0-27760 GCA_963574885.1 Lepilemur ruficaudatus
AATAGTTCTCCAGTAATGAACTCCAACCAAAAGGAAATTGTTGAATGACAGATGTGGAATTTAGATTACGGATGGCAAGTAAGATGAATGGAATTGAGGAGGTGGTAGAAAACCATATCAAAGAAACCAAAAAATAATTCAAGACATGAACAAAAAATCCACTGAAGAGAGAAATAATATTAGAAAAGAGATAACAGAACTTAAAGAAATGAAAGAGTAATTTAGGGAATTTAAAAATACAACAGAAAGCTTTAGCAACAAATTAAAGCAAGCAGAAGAAGGAATTTCAGAGCTTGAAGACAAGAATTTTGAAGTGACTCAGTCAGTCAAAAATGTAGGGAAAAGGACAAAAGACGAATGAACAATCACTGTGAGAAATATGGTTATGGAAAATGAACTAATGTAAGAATTATAAGTATCCCTGTTGGAGAAGAAGAAAAATCAGTGAGTATGGAAAACCTATTTGAAAGAATAATAGAGGAAAACTTTCCTGGTATTGCTAGAGGTTTAGACACTCAGATACAAGATGGTAATCAAACACCTGGAAGATTCATAGCAAATAGGACATAACCACGACACATAGTCATCAGCCTGACGAAAGCCAAAGTGAAGGAACAAATCCTATAAACTGTGAGATGAAAGCAGAACTCTCAGAAGA
Organism: Lepilemur ruficaudatus; assembly: GCA_963574885.1. Classification (NCBI taxonomy): domain Eukaryota; kingdom Metazoa; phylum Chordata; class Mammalia; order Primates; family Lepilemuridae; genus Lepilemur; species Lepilemur ruficaudatus. The sequence goes on from CAUYRT010049366.1 coordinate 659, forward strand.
GACATTTCAACCAAAAGGGATTGGGTTTCAATTATTAGTCTTCTTAAAGAGAAAAACTGCCAGCCAAGAACTATGTATACTGAAAAACTAAGTTTCATAAATGAAGGAGAAATAAAGTTTTACTTAGACAAGCGAACACTAAGGGAATTTGTCCCTATTAGGCCTGCCCTACAGGAAATGCTTAAAAGTGCTTTATATATGGAATAGAACAATAAATATCCACTAGCATAAAAACACTTGAAAGTTAAAGCTCAAAACTCTTATAAAACAATAACACAAGGGAGATAACACAGCAACCAACTAGGTATAATTCAACTTGATGAACACAACAGTATCTCACTTATCAATACCATCACTGAACATACATGGTCTTAATGCCCCATTTAGAAGACATAGACAGCTGAATGGATAAAAAAACACCCCAAGTATATATCTCCACTTAACTCACAAGGATTCTCATAGACTCAAGGTAAAGAGATGGAAAGAAATTTTCCCCATGAAACCAAAAGTGAGCAGGAGTATCTATTTTCACATCAGATAAAATAGACTTTAAATCAACAATGGTTAAAAAAGTCAAAGATGGTCATTATATAACAATAAAGGAGCAATTCAGCAAGAACATATAACAACTCTAAATACGTATGCACCTAACACAGGAGCTCTCATATTCACAAAACAAATTCTGCTAGATCTACACTAAATAAAGAATGTTTTAATTGATGAGACTTCAACAGTCCACTGACAGAACTAGACCTATCATCAAGGCAGAAGATCCACAAGGGAACATTGGACTTAAACAGGACTCTAGGACAAATGGACCTAACAGAAACCTATAGAACATTCTACCCCAAACTGCAGCATATACACTCTTCTCATCAGCACATGGGACATTTTCCAAGATAGATCACATGTTTGCCCACAAAACAAGTCTCAGCAATTCAGAAAAATCAAATCCCCAGCTATCAAGGGCTGATTACGAGGATGGAAGCCTACATACTACTTTGGTATTCAGTAGGACATACACACACACACACACACACACACATATACATATTTTACTCTTTCTATATATGCTCTCTCTAAATTACTCTGGTATTGAGAATCAATACTGTAATAGAAATTTGCTGTCAATCTGATTCATTTTTTTATTATTTTTTCTTTATTGAAGTATACTTTACATATCATGCCTTTACTCCACTTTAAGTGTACAATTAAATGATTTTTAGTGAATTTACAGAGATGTACAGTTAATCACATAAATCAGTTTTTGAGGAATTCCCTTCCCCTATTGAGACCCCTAATTCCTCTCCCCAACTACTTTTCAAGCATGTTCCACCCCTCCACAGTGCCCACCACATCACTCAGACGTGGGTTTACCCCCCACTCCCCAAATCCCTAGTGAACAACACCACCATTTGAGCACCATAGTGTTAATCAGTCAATACCAATTTGATGGCGAGTACAAGTGGGGCCCATTCTTCAGGTCTTGTGTCACCTCACTTTGAATAATGGGCTTAAGCTTAATCCAGGATAATATAAGCGGTGCTAGCACACTGTCATTTCTTAAAATTGAGTAATATTCCATTGTGAACATATACCAAATTTTAACAATCCACTCATGAATTGATGGGCACTTGGGTTGTTTCCACGACCTAGCAATAGTGAATTGTGCTGCCATAAACATTTGGGTGCAGATGTCTTTATCATAGAATGTCTTATGCTCTTTTGGGTAGATGCCTAATAATGCTATTGCCGGATCGAATGGTAATTCTATTTTTAGCTCTTTGAGCCATCTCCAAATTCGTTTCCATAAATGTTGCACCAATTTGCAGTTCCACCAGCAGTGTAAGAGTATTCCTGTCTCTCCGCATCCTCGCCAGCATTTGTTGTTTTGGGATTTTTTGATAGAGGCCAATCTCACTAGGGTTAGGTAGTATCTCATTGTGGTTTTGATTTGCATTTCTCTAATGATTAGAGATGGTGAACCTTTTTTTTAATATGTTTTTTGGCCATTATTAGTCAATCTGGTTCTTATCCTATAAGACAAGTATTCAGAATTTACATTGAAGTCCCTAATTTCTTTTCGGGATGAGTCTAGGTGAGTATTGTTGTTGATGTGTGTGTTTTTGCATGCTTTTTACATAAAAAATTATTTTTTTGGCGCTCTGAGGCTTTTCACATTGAGAAAATGCATTTTTTATTATTCCCTTCTATTCTCCCTCCTTCCGTCTCTGTCCCTCAGTTGTAAGTAGCACCACACACATTGGTCTTCATGCTTCTGACGTGCCTCACATTTTAAAAAAATCTCTGTCTTTTCATTTTATACATTATGAGAGGGTTTTTTTTCCTACTAATTGATCTTAAGCCATGTTCATTCTATTATTCAACTCTTCCATTGAAATTTTTATTTTGATGGCCATATTTGAACACTTTCCTGCTACTCTGTTTTCATATAAAAATATTTTTATGACATAACACTTTCTTGAATCCCTCAAAATATAATAATTAGAACATGTTTGGTTTTCTTCTAAATTCTGGGTTATTCCTCATAGTCCAAGGTTGTTTTATTTTTCACTTGCTAATTTGGGCACCAGGTTTTCCGCAATGTCATTATACTTTGTTGATCATATCTTTATAGCAGTTTTTGTTGCATGCTTTTCATGGTGTGTTTTACTCATGCTTGTAATCCATCTCCATCTGCTGTCTGTCCTCCAGGAATGCTTCATAATTTCTAATTCACTGATGATACTCTTTTTTTTTGGTTTTGTTTTCCAACATGGCTATGGATTTTTGAAGTTTAAAATATGCTTTTAATCATTTTATAATATTTCTGTTGGGTGGGAGATAAACATTTGTAATCTGACTTCTATCTTACCCACACTTTAGTGGTTTTGCTTTTACCATGAAGAACTTATTTCTTAACTAGTAAAATGCCTTATTATTGATATTTTTATGGTAATTTTAAGAATTTGAAAAATATGTCTCTGGATCTTTCTAGAAAACATTTGGAATCACAATATTGGAGTTTTGGGTTGTGTTTGAGGTATACTCTTCAAGGATGATGCAAATAAACATCTTTATCATGAAATATGAGAATAGGACAAAATTTGTCAGCTTGTATTTTTTTACCCTTGAAGCTAATTCCTTGAAAGAAATTTTCATAGAAAAGATACTCTGGTTTTAAAAAATATTTCAACACTGATTTTTCAACACCCTCATCTACTATTTTACTTATATTTTGACATTTTCCATGTGCCACAGAGCACATCATGAAGGCTTCAACATTTAAAGTGATCACACAGTTTAGATAAGAAGAGGAAAAAGGACTAACTTGACTTAGCTATCTTTTAAGTTATGGATTTTTTTATTTATATAAAACAAAATTGAAAGTTAATATAATCAGAACACTATAAACTTCTGGTTTTGAAAGCAGCTTTGTTGGACTGCAGGGCCAGTACACATTACTTACTCATAACTTTTAGTTTAAATCCTGGGCAGACAATAATGAATTTATTTTAGTAATTGTACCATGAAATCTTGTTTAATTGAGTTTATGCATTTGAAATAAAAAGTTTGTGCATTACAGAGGGAAAATAAATAATACATAAGGCATGGATTTTTTCCTAGAGACCATGTTGGAATATGTTAGAGGTACATTCAAAATAATCTAGCAGCCTGTACCAGAAGTACTATTAATGGATTGTAAGCTGATAGTCAACCGATAGCCAGAGCAGGAAGTTGCCTATATTATAGTATAGTTTGAGGGGTATTTAGAAACCCTGTCTAATGATCTTTCTCTTCTAACTTGCTTGAAAATATTCCTATCAGAATTATAATTAAGGTCCAAACAGTTATAGTTAAATTAGACACTTGTCACCTAGGCAGGGCAGGACGTTCTTAGTTGGGGAGGAGAATGCAGTATTAGTTAGGTCCTTCCCCACCAACTCTTAGCATACAACACTGATCAGTTTGACTGATTATATTCTTGCCTCCTTTCCCATTTTGTGAGACACTGAGGAGTCTATATAAGTGACAAAAAAACCAGATACATTTCACTGGTCACACAATAGGAGTGTTCACTTACAATAAGCCCTGGCAGCAGGAGGGAGCCAAGGAAGTGCCATGTCAGATACATTCCCCATGTGCACTCAGTGTGAATCATGTCATTGTAGAAAGGCCACTACCTTATATAGCCTTGAATATTTTTGCATTTTCTCTTATTCTTCCTGTTTTCTAGTCCATGCATAATCCTTCCCATCAGAATTTCAAGATGTTTTGCAAATTGCTGCTGTGCTTTGATCTTCTTAATCACTATGTGATGATAGTTACATAAAGGCCTGGGAAGAAAGGGACATTTACCTTTCTTTGGAAAGAAAATATTTAAAAAATGAATCTTTTAAAACTAGAAGTGATGGAGGAAGTAGGATGATAAACTAATTTCTCAAAAATGCTCTGATTATGTTGTAGACACGAGCAGCTTGGTTATTGCCTCACCTTCTTCTTGCCCACTCCATCTCCTTTTTTTCCTTCCCTTTCTCTTTACCATTACAGGAAATGTGCATTGTGTAAAGAGATCTATTTTAGACACAGGAATAATCCCAGATGTGTTCCTGTACATGAGAAACTTGCCATCTAAGAATATAAAGTATATATAATATAAAGAAAGCAACAATCAGAAAATGTTTTCTGACCAAGAAACAAGAAAATAAAAGGGCTCTTTTGGCAACACTATAGTTTTGTCCAAAAAACACAGAGGCACAGCTGTGCCCTCATTGTGGTTGGGAAGGTGACAAGTGGCGCCATCACTCACTGGAATGCCTCAATGGTAGGAATCCTACACCCAATCGTGGCATGTACTGAGCCCTTAATCTGTGCCCGGCACTTACCAGATGCTTTGCATAAAAGATCTTATTTTAATTCTCACAACAACTGTATGAATTAAGTATTAAAGTCCTACTATCCCTGCTATGTAGATGAAAAACAAACAAAAAAACCGCACTGAGGATGGTAAGCAAGCTGCTGACAGCCACACAGCTAGTAAGTAGCATAGTTTAGAGGCAATCTCAGCTCTGCCTGCCTCTAAAGCCACAACCCACCTTTCAGTGAACATGGTTATTTTCCTGGGGCTTTGAAGTTTGGTGTATTTTTAGCTATTTCTACGTGGACTCTTTATCAGTCTTCAAGCACCCAGGCACTTTTAACCCAGCTAGAATGCTTGATAAAATATGGTAAAAATATTATCTGCCTGGCTTAATCAGTTGTAAAAATGAGGACGGCTAATGGCCACATTAACCCTGCTCTTATTCCCAACTTCTGACCTCAGTGCACTTTCTCTCTTTGGAAATTGAGATTCCCTGTCTGTTGTTATAGTAGACATTTGTTTGTTGTCTCCCCAGCGTAACTTCCTGTTTCACTTTCTTCCAACAGCCTGATGTCCCAGCCCAGCTCCACTTCCAAGGCTGGTCTGAGATTGGTGTAAGCCTACTAGGTATCCAATCTCTCTGGCCACCAGGGCTGGCTGAGAGATGGGCACGTGATCCAACCAGAATCACAGAGATATGATGAGACATTGGTTTCAGGGAAAGAAGAACTTTCTCATCTTCTGGGGTAGCCACTGGAAGAAACTCTGTCTCTTGTTCTGGACATTGCCAATCAGCAGGGATCCCAAGAGCTCCCCGGGGGGCCTCTGAGCAGACTGACCACAAACCTGACACAGGAAGGCTAGGCAGAGAAATGGCCAAGTCCAGAGTCATCGGTGATATCATTTCAGCTGCTGGGGATTAAGCCTAACCTGAAGCACCATATTTTGTGTGTTTTTTTTTTGTTGTTTGTTTGTTTACAGACTTAAAGTATGTGAACCAATAAATTCTCTTTATTACTTAACACTGTGAATTGGAGTTTGTGTCACTTGTACTTTAATAAGTTTTTTTTTAGATTTGTCTAGAAAGACAGTCACCATCAATGATACTTTTATTATTACAGTTTGTATTAGTCAGGTTCTCCAGAGGGACAGAGCCAATAGGATGGAAGGATAGACAGATAAATAGATAGAAAGAGAGAAAGAGATTTATCATGGGGCATTGGCTCACGGCATTGTGCAAGTCGAGAAGTCCCACAGTCTGCCACATGCATGTTGGAGGCCCAGCAGAGCTGGTGGTGTAGCTCCTTCCTGTCCAGGCCTGAGAACAAGAGAAGACAGATGTTCCACCTAAAGCAGGGAGAGCAAATTTGCCTTTCTTTTGCCTTTTTGGCCTATTGGGGCCCTCAGTGGGCTGTAGGATTCCTGCCCTCACTGGCGAGGGCAGATCTTCTTTAGTCGCTGTGCCGATTCAAACGCTCATCTGTTCTGGAAACACCTGCACAGACACACCCAGAAATACTGTTTTACCAGCTATGTGGGCATCTCTTAGCCCAGCCAAGTTGACATATAGAATTAACAGTCACACAGTTATTCATTTGAAAGGAATTGCTAGTAGTTGCCAGTAGTGAGAAGGATAATTAACTAGAATAGTGATTCTGGTTAACTGAATTTTATGGTTATCTTAGAGCAGTTAAAACACAGTTTTTATTTCAATAATTGCTATTGTAAAATATTTTCTTCCTAAGAATGGTAGAGTTGGTATGGATCTGCAGTTATTTAAAGACTTCAGATTCTGGTTAATTGAGGTTTACTATAATTAATAATTTTGATTTTTTTTTGTTGTAAGAGCATCCTGAGACCACACAATTCAATACCTTCTCTTTTGTCTAGATATTCTTCTCTCATCTGTCAGCTGTATTTACTGATACTGACGGTGAATTGTTTAACCTTTTGAAACCATTTTCTGTAATTCTAGGGTGATATTTGCACACACACTTGGCTTTATAAATAAGCTAACTATACAAGGCTTATTCTAGAATGTTAGCAAATGTGGAAAAGCTTGGAGCTGGGAACAGACTGACTTTTTTTGCAAATATGGGGCCATTTAAAACAATGGTTTATTCTGCAAACAGACTTCAAACCATTTGCTTATAAACACTGTAACATAAAAAATAGATTAACATTGCTTTTTAATATCTTATTTGCTGCCACATAAGGAATGGTATCTAAAAGATCAATTTTACTGACTTTTTTGAGTGAGACTAGAAGAAAATAGCTTCCATTAAGAGCAACAAGAAAAATATCATGGAACACACTGAAGTGTAGAAATAATTAAGATTTGCAGGCAATTAAGATCATTATGCATTACTTCAAAGATTCAATAATTCAATAGGCTTCCTAAAGAAGGAAAAGAAGGCTTTCAGACTTCATTAGGAATCCCAGCCAGATCTACTACTAGGGAGGCTATTATGTTTTCTAGCCTTTTTGAGGAGTAGGGGGAAGAATATACCATTTACACTTTTAGGAAAGTACCGACTGTGGCACCCGGAGCATCCTAACTTGACACATCATCTTGAACAACTTGCTTCATTTTTCACAGTAGAGTTTCCTGCAGAAAGTAATTGGAAATCATGCAGGTTTTGCCATAGAAGGGGAAAAGAATAGATAGCCAAGAGTCTATAATATAACCAATATCTACAAAGTCAGTGCCACTCTGGAAGCAGACAGAGGGCTGAGGAAATTAGCTCTGGCAGCGTCAGGCAAGCTGCCCGGGCAGCTGGTCTTGGAAGAATGAATCCATGGAAGGCTTGTCTGCTGCCCTAGTACAGACGGAATCATCTTGCGGGAGGGAGAAGGGAATGATATTCTTGGAGCATAAGTTTGTTTGGTTGCTGTGAAAAAGGCAAGACTCTCCTTAAGTGTTTTTGAACAACCGATAACGATGTATCTGGTTTCATAAAGGCCATGCTGAAATGAGAAGAAAATACTCTTTGGAACATCTGCAAACCTGGCAAGCAGGGATGCAAGGCAAAACGGCTGCCTAAGAGAAGACTTGATGCACAGGCCCAACTCTGTGCAGAGCCCTGTGGCACTGTTTGATTATTTAACCTATGTCTACCATGACTGAATTGACAAACGCTTGATCATATGATCTGATTTAGTCCCTTATTAGAAGCTGAGGCAAGAGTCTGGCAGGCAGAGGACTCTGCACACTCATGGATGGAGGGAGACGGGGGTGTCAAGGACACGGAGAGCTCCGGCCGGGCTGGAGATGGGGGGTTAGAAGTAAGTGAGACTCTATCGCTCAGGGCCTGATGCACATTCGAAGGAATAAGAATTTTATGCAGAAGCCACGGAGAGTTCTAAGTGAGGGATTGACATGGACAGATTTTATGCAATAAACTTTATGTTTTGGAGCAGTTTTAGATTTACAGAAAAATTGTAAAGCTAGTACAAGGAGTTCCCATACACCATGCACTTGGTTTCCCCTCTTATTAGTACCTGCATTACTGTAGTGCATTTGTATCGTATCAGTCAACCAGAATTGATACACTGTTACGGCGTAAAACCCCCAGATGACTTAGATTTTTTTGATTTTTACCCAATGTCCTTTTTCTGTTCCTGGACCCACCCAGGATTCCACATTGTGTTTAGTCTTCTTGTCTCTTCAGGCTCTTTCTGGCTGTGACAGTTTCCCAGACTATCCTTGACAGCGTGGAGGAGAACTGGATGGGTACTTAGTAGAATGTCCGTCTATTGGGATTTTTCTGTTGTTTTTCTCATGATTAGACTGGGGTTGTGGGTTTGTGGGAGGAAGACCACAGAGGTAAAGTGCCATTTCCTCATATCTCAATTAAGGATACACACTTTCAATGTGAATTACCTCTGCTGACGTTGCCCTGGATTATCTGGCTGAGACAGTCTGTCAGGTTTCTCAGAGCGACCAGAAAGTCGCTCTTTCCTCCCCCTTTCCATACCGTGTTCTCTAGAAGACAGTCGCTGCGCACAACCTACTCTTAAGTAGAGAGCCTTATTCCCTACCTCCTTCAGGGGAGAGCATCTATGTAAGTTATTTGGAATTCTCCTGCATGAGAGACATGCCTTTTCTCTCTCATTTATTTATTTATTCACTCATTTATATGAGTGTGGACTCATGGGTATTAATCTACTTTGGGTGACAGTCCAATACTACTTCCATTGGGGTTCTTTCAGTTGGCTTCTGTGTCCTTGTGACATGCCCCCATGTAGTGAATTCCCACAATTTTATGTGGCCCAGCATCCATTGTGAACATAGGTTTAACATTCTCCTACCTGAAGCAGGGCTCAGTCACCCTCAACACAGCTCCCAGTTCTCTGTCTCCTCTCTGTTCCTTGGTGAGGTCGGTCCAGATGTCAGGCTTATATAGCTGAGGTGGTGACCACCTCCCTTGGGAACAGCTGGATACAGCCAACTTGACTCACCCTGCTGGCCCCGCAGTCCACGTGGACTTCACAGACAGGCTGCAGGGACCACCTCTCAGCCACAGCATGGCCACATGAAACTCTTGCCTGTTTGCTTTAAGCCCACCAAGTAGAACTCCTCTCAGGAAACCTGCTTGAGGAACACTCTGGACCCCAATAAAGTCCTCAGCCCATGTCTTTCTCTCACTCCCCACCTCCTGGCTGGGCACACTGCCCCCATGACCTTTCAGTCAGCCCTGTTGGCATCTATCTTCTCTTGTGGACCTGTAAGTAATAAACTGCTTCTGTTGTTTTGGGGGGTGTGTGTGTGTGTTGCTTCCTCTGTGTCTCACCTGACAGACCATACCTGGGCTTAACTTGTTTCTGAGTCAAGGCTCTCTTACAGAGTAGCTGCATTCAAAGAAATAAATTGGACACAGGTCTGACAAGAGTCATAAGGGCATCAGCCATTTTGACACCTGTCGGACACCTGGTCACAGGTTGGACAACTAAGCATTAGGTCGTCCTCCAGGATAAAGAAGTATCCCATAGGAGGCATATTATAATCATCCACAACCAAAGCCCCTAGAGCCCTGTCAGGGCAGGACAGGGTAGACAGTCACTCTCCTGAAAGACACCTCAAGGCCAAATCAGAGAAAAATACAACAGCCCATCACTCTGTGTGTGTGTGTGTGTGTGTGTGTGTGTGTTTAAGCACTCTCTTACTTTTTGACACTGTAAGTTTCTACAGGCTCATCTTATATGTTTTCTTTCCTGGGTCCTAAAACTTGCCTTTTCTACATGGGGCACAAGATAATCATATTGGAAAATGGTATTTAAAACCAAGATTTGGGGACAAAGAATGCTTGTGGTTACTGGGGTGTCATTACTTCTGAGTCCTCTCAGGTGAGAGAGGAAGGAAACACATGTGTGTATACTAATCTGTATATATACACATATATCTACAAATATTTTTATGTGCAACCACCTGTATCTGTATTAAGCTAAACGTGAGTTCATGCTGATGACTCACCTCTAATTCATTACTACGGAGATCCTTCCAGCATCCTCCCATGCTTATCTGGGACCTGTAACCTCCCTCCAACAGTGACAAGCCTGGATTCCACCATCCATCATCAATTAATTTTTCAATCCCAGTATACATCTCTAGTAGTATCAGATTTTTCAACTCATGGCCCGATGGAAAATCATTTTATTAACTAGAGTAGGGAGCTAATGGACAATTTTTTTTTTGCCTTTAGGTTTATAAACACTCATTTCTAAGCCATGGACAAATTTTTATGTTGAACATAGCTCTCTGCTATGTGGGGAACAGGTTTAAGGAGGGGAGAGAAAACTAACAGGGAAGCTCAGTGTAGCTGAAAAATAATGGTGGTTTAGTCTAGAACAAATAAGGGCAAACATTTATGACGTTCTTACTAGTAAGTTCTATGTAAAAGTTATTTATTCTCTTCATGTACCATGAGCTGTCCTAAGCACTTTACGAGCCTTGGCTCATTGAAGCTTACGAACACCTGAACCTATATTATCATGGTCCCTGTTTCCTAGAGGAGGAAATTGAGGCAGAGAGGTCATGGAAGTGTCCAAGTTAGGATTCAGACACTGACAATCAGGTTGCCTGTCCTGAGCTTTTAACCAGTTTCAACACTTTCTCTCAGTTAAATTTCTCAAATCTTGACTATAGGAGGGCAGCAATTCTCTTATTTATTTTTTGCAAGGTACTAGTACACGCCATTATTCACTGTAGGATATTTCTAAATAGGTTTGTAAACATCCTTGACTGGAAAAAGATTAAGCCATCAAAACAAAAACAACAAGCCAAAAAAAACAAAACAAAACAACTCTGCTGAAAGACTCATGGTCACGAAAGCCCACCTGCTTCACTGAGAGACAATGTCCGGCTGCTGAACGTCCTGCCATTTGTGGAACGCGGAGGAAGACAGACTCAATCCACCAGTTTCAGCTGCCTGGAGTCAGCCGGAAACTACATTTTGTATTCAGAAGAGCCTTTTAAGCACAGGTTAAGTGGGTCTTAACCAAGAAGAAACAATCATATGAGTTGCAAATCCTTTGCTTTTGAAAAATAAGAAGCCATTGATAAAAGATGAAATACAGATCTCATAAAAAATGTACTCAAAGGACACAAAAAAAACAGTCTTTTATAGGAAACCTGTGCCTATTGATGTTTTGCAAACAATTGCCACGTTCCCTTAGGAAATCAGAACAATCACTCTGGAAATGGGACGTTGCTATCGGGATTCGTATTTGCTTTCAGAGCCTGGCGTGGTGCTGCTGAGGGCATGCTTTGCCACCAGCACCAGGTAAGGACTGTCTCTCAGGGTCTCCCGGTGCTCAGAATAGCTGTCTGAGGCACAGTGACCTCCTTATGGTAACTCAGGATTTCAAGTAAAATTTGAATCTTATATCCCACCGGATTTAGAGCAGGGATGGGCTAAATTTAACAAAAAGCAAGTGAACAGGGGAACTCTCAGCGGTCCCGCTTTAGGCAGAGTTATAACCTGATTCTGGTCCTGGGACACAAAGCTGATGTTTTCAGTAAAATTGTCCTCAGTGGTGAACACCGCGGGCCCACTGGCACTGGGCTCAGAAGCATCCGAATGTGAAACTCCAAAGAAATAATTTTCTAAAAATATTTTGTATCCTCAGGGCCAGGGATAGTCCTGTTTCACCTCTTCCTTTCTCACAGCCCGCAGGAGAGAGTAGAGAAGCTAGCGACGTCGTGTAGAGCCTCGCAGGCGGTTCCCGCCACAGAATCTTAGTTTACAGTTGGGGGGAGGCCTCACGTCCCCCAGTACTGTTTGATGAAACACTACAGCTTCGAAGAGCTCACTCCTCCCAAATTCTGCACTGAATTCTGAGGCCGCAGGAATCTGAGTGACTTTCCCTAGGTTAGGAGGGGAAGGCTTCACCCAAGGCCAAGACCAACTAACTAGAGCCCCAATCCCAACAGCCAGGTGCCCAGAGGCCACAGACTGTGCATTTTTGGGGTAGAAATTGTGGCTTCTCTATCCTAATGCCCTGAAGAACCATCTTAAGTTAGTATGAACCTCTGGCTCCTTTTTATGTTAAGGGAAGGGGAAGAAGAAGGGGGTTGCAAGAAGTAACCAAGAACTGCAGAAATCTGGGTATCTATTAGTGAGGGTCCAAGGATGTTGTAAAACTTCTTTGTTCTTGATCAGTTAACTTTGGAGAACATAGGTGAGGTCACAATGTTCCTATGAAGTTTTAACATAGTGTTGTTACTTGTGTGTACACCTTCCTTATCTCCCCGGGAGTTAGTTTTGGGAAAGGGATGATTATCATCTTCCTTCTAGAGTTGAACTACAAACTAAATTCTTCCTATAATTAACTGGCCATGTGCAGAGCTAAACAGAAGGCTTTAGCCTAAAGGACATTACCCCAGGGGGTCAGAAGCAAAATGGAGCTAGTTATGTTCCACCATTACAATGGGATAGAGTGTGGTAGCTGGTAAAAGAAAAACTTTAGACAAATCCAATTTAATAGAGTTTAATTGGGCAAAGAATGATTCACACATCAGGCAGCCCCCAGAGCCAGAACCGGTTCAGAGCAACTCCAAGCCTGCCACGTGGGCAGATAACATTTAAGGACAGAGAAAGGGAAGCGAGATACAGAAACAGCTGGATCAATCACAGCTGGGTGTTTGCCTTATTTGAAACATGGTTTGAACAGTTGGCTGTCCTTGATTGTTGAGACCTGGCTACTTGTCACAAGAGGAGGTTACATCTGTTTACATATTCAGTTCACTATGTATGAGAAACCTTTAGGCCAAACTTAAAATATGCAAATAGGTGGCTTTAGGCTAAACCTGGCATGGCTAAGTCATGGCTTTGGGTTCAAATCCTAGCTCTGCAGCTCAGAAGCTGTGCCTCGGTCTGCTCATGTGCAAAGCAGCAGAAAATAGAGGAATTCGTCCCACTTGCTTCAACACTTGGTTGTGTTAAAAGATAAATTGAGGCATATTAAAATACTAAAGAGTTTATCTGAGCAGACAGTAATTCATGAGTCAAGCAGTTCCAGTTTGCCAGGAGTTCAGGGTCCCAAGAAAGAGACATGAGGGGAGGACTTTTACAGTGAAAGTGTGGAGGCAAGGCAGAGAAAACACTTGGCTGGTTGAAGTGGAGCCTGTATCCTTATTTGGGTCATTCCAGTGGCTAGTTCCCAGTTAGAGGTTAGTTGGCAGTTTTTGATTAGTTAAACTTAAGTTTTATTTTACCATTTACATTGATTTGAGTTCCGGTTTGCTTACACAGAAACCCAGGGTGCTGGAGCTGTTTCAGCCTAGTGGCCTCCCAGTCAACTAGCGTTTGCTACGAGGAATAAAACCTCTGTGCGTTTGTTGTCATTTTAAGGGCTAAAGCTGACTACACTAATTCCAGACTTCACACTCACAAAGTACAGTGAAGGAAGAAGGACCACTCTTTCCCGTGTCCTTGTCTAGGGCCACCGTTAGCCTAGAGGGCAACTTGGGTCTAAATAGGAAATGTGTCCTCCTTCCAGGACACTTTTGCAACCTGGGGGTGACTTGTGTGCATTAGACACAATGCTTTCCACCCCCACAGGTGCCACCCAGTGATCCACAGCTAGGTGAGTTGATGCTAACTTTGTGTAAAGATAAAATTATTCTTTCTCTGGTTGGTGCCATCCCGTACTGCTCGTGGGCTGGTGAACAGAACCCATCTGGGCCCACCCCAAATTTCGTGGGCCATATGATCTTTCTTCAAAGCCTATGTCAAATGTCATTTATTTTGCTTATACTGTACCTTTATAACAGAAACTTCCATCTATTGCCATCTCTTGTAATTATTTGTTTGTCTTTAATTCTTCATATCAAATAGTAAGCTCTACAGTGTCTTTTGCAAACACACTTAAATGTTTGTTCATATTATTGAATCTCTGAGGAGTGACACTGGAATGTTTTAACTTCTGGAGGTAATGCTCTCTTAGACCACTAACAAACCCTTCCTTATTGCCCTCTTCCCACTACACTTCCCAGCCCTTGGTAACCACCATTCTATCTCCGTGAGTTCAATTGTTTTTAGCTCTCGCATGTTAGTAAAAACATGTATATATTTTTTTCCTGTGCCTGGCTTATTTCACTTAACAAAATGTCCTCTGTTCCATCTAAGGTGCTGCAAATGACAGGATTTCATTCCTTTTATGGCTGAATAATATTCCACTGTGTATGTATGCCACATTTTCTTTATATATTCATTTGTTGATGGGCACGTAGGTTGATTCCATATCTTGGCTATTGTGAATAGAGCTACAAATAAACACAGTAGTGCAGATATCTCTTTGATACACTGATTTCCTTTCTTTTGAATATATATCCAGTAGTGGGATTGCTGGATCATATGGTGGTTCTACTTTTAGTTGTTTGAGGAATCTCCATACTGTGCCCTATAGTGGCTGTACTGACCTACATTCCCACCAACAGTGCATAAGGGTTCCCCTTTCTCCACATTCTTGCTAGCATTCATAATTACCTGTCTTTTGGATAAAAATTCTTCTCACTGGGGTGAGATGATATCTCCTTGTAGTTTTAATGTGCATTTCTCTGATAATTAGTTATGTTGAACAATTTTTTCATATACCTGTTGGCCATTTGTATGTCTTCTTTTGAAAATGGAACAAATTAGAGAACATAAAAATAAATTCAGCATACACAGTCACACATGCTTTATATTTCCTATCTTCTTTTTTATATTTTATATCTTTTTGTCTATCTGGGATGAATTCTTAAAACTTTCTTTCAATCTATACTTCACAATTTCCTCATTTAGAGGGCTCTAATTTTTTGTTGAACTTATTTATTGAGTTCCACATTTTGTTATATTTTTCAATTTTAGATTTTTCTCTTTAGTTCTTTAAAATATCACCTGTTAGTTTCTGGTGGCATATTAAATATTCAAGTTTTTAAATTTTTTTTTCTTTATTGAAGTATACTTTACATATCATGCCTTTGCTCCATTTTAAGTGTAAAATTAAATGATTTTCTTTTTTTAAACATTTTAGTATATTTATTTTATACTTTGTGTGTGAGTATACCAACTCTCAAGTTTTTGTAGGTCTGTTTATCTCTGTTGTTACAGAGAATACTGGTTTATGGTGTCCTGTTTTTTTGTGTGTTCCTGGTTATCTTTGGCTGTGTGCTGGTCATTATAATTTAAAATGTTGTAGGAATAATTTTAGGTCTGGATTATAGTATCCTTTTCCTGAGACAATTTTATTTGTTTCTGCCACACATTAGAGGTGTTACTGTGTGAGATTGTTGCTATGATTTGAATGTGTCCCCCAGATTTCATGTATTTGAAACTTAACCCCCAAATTCATTTGTTGTTTGGAGGTGGGGCCTATGGAAAGTAATTAGAATTAGATTAGATCATAAGGATGGGCCTCCATGATAGGGCTGGTGGCTTTATAAGAAGAGGAAGAGAGACCCAAGATGATGCACACACTCTCAGTATCTCGCCATGTGATGACATAGTAAGAAGGCCCTCACCAGATGCTGGCACCATACTCTTAGACTTCCCAGCCTCCCGAACTATAAGGAATAAATTTCTTTTCTGTGTAAGTTACCAAGTCCATTGTATTGAATTCTGTTATAGTAATGGGAAATGGACTAAGACAACTGCCTTCTATATTTAAGGCTTGAGATTTTCTAGACAAGAACTGTCAAGAAGCTGCTCTGAAAAATCTATGGTTTACCTTCATCTAAGGAGGTAGCTTTTCAGGATCTCTGTTTAAATGAAGATTGTTTTATTAGCATCTTCTTCTTTGGAAAAAACCAGCCTTTGGCTTTTATTCTCTTATCTATCTATCTGTCTTAAATTGTGGTCCCGTTTTCTAATTTTTTTTAAATTGGTAAATTTTCCTAGGGCAAAAGTGCCTAGGAATGTATGGTTTGCTTTTGTGGGTTCTTGCCTGTTCTTGGATTTGGGCACAATGATTATTTAATATTTTGTTAGTTCATCAATATTTTTAAGGATATTTTTAATCCAGACATGGTGGCTCATGCCTGTAATCCCAGCACTTTGGAAGGCCTAGGCAGGATGACCATTTGAGGACAGGAGTTTGATACCAACCAGAGCAGCATAGCAAGACCTTATCTCTACAGACAATTTTTTAAAAATTAGCTGGGCATGGTGGCATGTATTTGTAGTCCTAGCTATTCAGGAGACTGAAGTAAGAGGATCACTTGAACCTAGGAGTTTAAAGCTACACTGAGCTATGATCATGTCACCGCATTCCAGCCTGAAGTGACAGAGTGAGAACCTGTTTTTGTTTTAATACTATTTTAACACAAGCAGTTCCCAGGTTACAGATGAGATGCTTTCCTGAGAACATCTTTAGGTTGAATTTGTACGTAACTTGGATTCCCGATGAACAGCATATGTATGGTAATAATAATAATGATACTCTAATGGCTCATATGTGGTAATAATAATACACTGTAATACTGTAATAATAATAGTGATAATTTTGTATTGTAGTAAGTTACAGAGACTTGTTCTCTTTCTTTTAATTTTTTTTAAATTTTTAAATTTTTTTCAGCATATTATGGGGGTACAAATGTTTAGGTTACATATATTGCCTTTGCACCACCTGAGTCAGAGCTAAAGCATGTCCATCCCCCAGAAGGGGTGCACTGAGCCCATTAGGTGTGAATATACCCATCCCCTCCTCCTCTGTCCTACCTGTCTGACATCTGAAGAATTTTACTACTATATGTGCACGTAAGTGTTGATCAGTTAATACCAATTTGATGGTGAGTACATGTGAGTACATCCATTCTTGTGATACTTCACTTAGTAGAATGGGCTCCAGCTCTATCCAGGATAATACAAGAAGTGCTAGATCACTATTGTTTTTTGTGGCTGCGTAGAACGCCATGGTATACACATACCACATTTTATTAATCCACTCATATATTGATGGGCACTTGGGTTGTTTCCACATCTTTGTAATTGTAAATTGTGCTGCTATAAACATTCGAGTGCAGATGTCTTTTTTCTAGAATGTCTCTTTTTCCTTGGGGTAGATGCCCAGTAGTGGGATTGCTGGATCAAATGGTAGTTCTACTTGTAGCTCTTTGAGGTATCTCCGTATAACTTTCCATAGATCTTTCTTTTAATTCCTAGTCTAATAGGAATGTTACACTTGTTTTGATCTAACCTTTTCATTTCAGTAATTAACCCACTACACTGCTTAGCAATAATTGATGATTTCATTGGAGCACTGCCTTTCACATGTTCCATTATTCTCACTTTGTAATTATTCTGACAGTCAAGCGACTGAAGCCTAATGCTTTCCCAATGAATGATGGCATCTGGCCTTTCTGCAAATGCTTAATTATTTCTGCTTTCATTTCCATTGCAATCACCTTTCTCTTTGCTGCAAGCTCACCTGGGCTTGCTGTGGACTTTTGCTTTGGAGGCATGGTCATAAAGGTAAACACAGACTCACAAAATTGGATTAAAAAGTTAAAATGAAAGTGATGATGTGTGTAAGCGACCATATAAACAATGAGATCAGCCACTAGTGTAAAGACGCTGCACCAACAAACTGCTTACACCATGTGGGTTTGTTTACATGTGCAGAAGAAATTAGTTCCTGAATTATTAATTTAATTATTGAATTATAAAATATCCCTATGGGGAGGCTTGAGAATTTATATGTATGGAATGCTGTAAGTCAAGTAGTTGGTAACCACGGGACTGTCTGTACTTTATTAACCATTTTTATTTATTTCCAGTGAAAGGGTTTGTCCTAATTACTTAGATTACCATTTCTAAAATCAAAAGCCCAAGACTGAGTTTCCAAAAGAACCTGAAAATGAAATGATGTGCCAATGAGCTAATTAAATATGTTCAATTAACTGATCTTATTATTTCTAAAAGATGATTTCCCCTTCTTTACAATTTGAAAATATATATGTGATATTTTTTCTTTTTCTTATTTGTGATGATGATTTCTGAAATTAATATTCACATTTAACTCTTTTACTTTATTCATTTATATTGATATAACCAAGTGTTTAATACAAAAAGTTCTGCTTACATTTAAAAAATAAGAATGTGTATTTAAAAATAGCAACAAATTATCTTAAGTTTCAGGATAAATAATCTCTCAAAAAAAGAACTTCTTTCTTTTTCCTAATAATAAACGCTTCATTCTAAGGCAGTCTAAAATGAAGCATTAGAAAATAATTTATCTTGGTTATAAAAAATCTCATATTTTCTTGTGCCAACTTGCCACAACATTTAATTATAAGCATTTTTTATGGCTGATATTAATCATTCTTTTTTGTTATGAACTTATAGCATCTAGACTTACCAAATATGCACGATCATCATACCGAATATGATCATATTACGTTTTTTTTTTTACAACCACATTCACTGTTTTTGTTGAGCTGTATGAGTAGTTTGTTGTTTATGGGAAAGCAAGGCCCTTTGCTTTTTCTGGAAAAGATGACATGATCATAAATTGAAGAGAAAAATGAGATCATAGTCTCTAGGCAGAGAGGAACAATAACATTGGAAAAAAGGGTGACAATTTTAGTATAGGTAGAGAAAGGTGGAGATCATGAAGATCAGAAGATAAAACCATCTTAGTTTTTATTGGGAATAGTTATTATTTGAATTAAAAAAATAATAGAGGCTAAACATCTTAAATCTGAATATCTGAAATCTAAAATGCTCCAAAATCTGAAACTTTTTGAGCACTGACATGGTGCTCATTGAAGTATTTTAGATTTTGGATTTTCAGATTTGGGATGCTTAATAAGTAAGTATAATGCAAATATTCCAAAATCTAAAAAAAATCCCAAATCTGAAACACTTCTGCTCTCGAGCATTTTGGAAAAGGGCTACTCAATCTGTATAGCCTTTTTGGAAAACCAGTCTGGGAAATAGCTTGAACTTAGTAACCTGGTTACATTTATAAATTAAGTTCTCAAAATACTTTCTGTACTTGTAATCACTTACCTGAGTAAGAGTTTACCCCAATGATACTCATAATACATATTAATGTTTAATAAATTTCTTTTTGTTGCCCCCAAGATGGTTTGGTCATGTGTGTTTTTTCAAATGAGCGTATCAAAGGGTGGGGTTACGAAGATTAGGAGGAAGACAACATGGCCACAGAAGAAGGCCTAAGCTCTGGAATGTGTCCCCAAACTGCACTATCCCTTGAAATCTATTGCAAACAGATCCATACAGTATTCCTTTCTTCTCTTTTCCTTCTTAAATATGACATAAACCGGGGATATCTGAACAAAATAAAATTTATCAGAGATAAATTGAAGCCTTAGAATTGGGACAGAAATCTCGTGGATTATACACAAAGGAAAGTACATGACTTAGCAGTAGCGTGTGTAAAAACACGTTGGGAAAAACTGAAATCGTCTGAATGTCCAAATAGTAGATAAATCAAACATGTCACACACACAGAAGAATGCAATGCATTCAAATAAGCATGTTTTCTAGAATAATGACATGGGAATATGAGACTCTGTGCTGATGTAACTCAGAAAATGTTAAAGATGGTCATCTTTATGAGGCTAGAGATGATTTTAAATTTCTTCATAATTTTTGTTTACTAAATTTTCTATAATGATTACATACTTTTGTGATCATATAATAATAAATATTGAGTATTTCCTATTATTTATAAAAGACTTAAGATGTTAACTGAGAGAAACAACATGCTACAAGGGATAGTGAGCAGTGGCTAGGTAGGCAAGTCAAGAGACAGATTCCAATGCCAAGCTTAATTAATCAGCGCTTCGTGTTGACCAGCACGCTTGGCTTTTCCCTCTCCAAGGGAATTGTGGGTTTGGTTCTTACTACTTCCATAACTTGTTGAAATCCCTGTGCACCTGCTCACTGCCTGGTGGGAATGTCTGCCACCCCCTTCTCTGTCCTCTGCCTGATCCTTCAGTCACCCCAGCTTGGACTAATCAGCTCTGTTGTGCAAAGGAAAGACGAACCAATGGAGAGGGACTTTGTGGTTACTTTCCTTCTGTTCAATCTGATTACAGCGACTTCCAAACAGCAGGCTTTCACTGTTCAAGATGTGGAAGAAAGTCTCCAGAGAAAACACATTTCTATTTGAAAAAAGTGCTTCTCTGGTTTGGGCTTTGGAGCTGTTTTGCAATAGCCCTGCGGTGAAAAGAAGCACAGGCGGATTGGCAGAGTCGGAGAAAACAAATTTGTCTCCAACATCTCCTGACATTTGGCAGAAAGTGAAAGAAAGGCAGGCGCATAGCTCTAAGAGTGAAAGGAACAGGAATTCAGTCAGTGACTGTGCTCCTTGGAGTCGCTCTCAGGTGTCCCCCGCCTGTGCCCTCTCCTTGCCGGGTGCCAGCAGCTTTCCTCTCCTGGCAAGTCTCAGCTTCTCACAGAAAAGTGCCCCATGGGGACCGCATGGCTTCCTCAGGGCAAGGATTTTTATCTTTGAAAATTTCTTTCATTTATCCATGACACCAAAGGGCAGGGACTGTTTTCAAACAGGCATTAAAGGGCTAAACCGATTCTTGTCCATCTTTAAAGGCCTGAAGTCCTTGCCAGCAGGTGCCCGTGTTGGGACTGGGGGTGCTCTCCGCAGGCCGGGGCAGGGAATCAGACGGGGGGGACTGGGGTGAAAGGTCTACACCCGCCGCCAAACACCTACTGAGTGTCCAGTGGGACCTGGAGCTTGGGGCCATCATCCGAACGGAGGGTGGCAAAAGGATCTAGCCTGTGAAAAAATGTATATTATTTTACTGTTTAGTGCGTCAGATGTACTGGAGACAGTGATAGGAAGTTTTTATATTTTATCTCCTTTAATCTTCACAAAAATCCTATGTGGTAGTTCTTTGTTCAGAAAAGGGATCTGTGACACAGTGAGTCCTTCTCGCCCCTGCCGTGGTGAGCTCGGGCTCCTCTCTGGCTCTTCAGTTTCTTGCCCCAGGTAAGAGAGGACTTCCCAGCACTGCTGCTCCGGTGTGACTCCAGCTGGCGTCCGCTCTCCAGTAAGGAGATACCTGGAGATGAGCCCGGGTGGGAACCGGGGGAGGGTTTCCCTCAGCGCAGGCAGCGGCCCATGTACTAGGGAATGATGAGGTTCCTCCCTCCCTCCCTGCTTCCCTTCTTCCTCCCGCGCCCTCCTTCCTTCCTTCTTCCCCTTTTTTCTTCCTTCCCCCGCCTGTTCAGAAGTATCCCTAATGAGCACCGCATTTTCAGTTTCACTAACGAAAGCAACCTAGCTAGAGCTGGCTGAGGTGGGTGGCAGTGGAGGGGATCTGGTTGTTGGTGACCAGATCCCCAGGTCACCTACCTTCCCCTACTTGGTGTGATCCTGACACGCCCCCTTTTGCTCCTCACCGTCTGCGGGAAGCCCCTCCACACCAAGGCCTCAACAGGCAGACGTCACAGCGTGTCACGCAGCTGAATTCCTCTACCTCCTTGCTTTCCATTTCCTCCTCCTCATGCTTTTCTTCCTCATCTGCTTGTTTCCGCAGTTTGGTGGCCTTATCGAGGTGCCTGCTCTGGGATGGTCACCGCAAGCGGGAGGGCGACGGGCGGAGGGAGGCGTGTGGCAGCAGGTGCGAGAGCGCGTGCGAGGCCGACGCTGGTCTGGATCCGGGAGAGACGCGCACAGCCCGCGGGCTTCCCTGGACAGGGACACGGGATCACCAGGACGTGCCTCCGCGTTAGAACAGGTGGTCAGATCCCTACCTGTGCGGGTTTCCTGGTGCGACTCTTAGGCCTCTGTGTGTCGGGGGGCTCATTCTTCCCTTACCTCCCTTCCAACAGCCCAGAGTGAGGGTCTAGGGAAACGTAAGGGAAGTGGTGGAGCCCAAAAGCTAAAGTTCTTTTTCTTTCTAATTTGTTCAGGGCTGAGAAATGAGTGACAAAAATCTTTTGAGCACCTGTTTGCTTCTCAGACACATCAGTTTCCTTCTAATTTTAAGGACTTAGTTGGAGGAGTGTGGCTCGCCCCGGCTTTGCTATGACCTTCCAAAGGCACCTCTTGCAAAGGCTCTGCATCTGTCTGACTCTTACAAATTACAGTTCTTGAACTTCTCCGCAGTAGTTATATTTGAAATGGGTTGTATCATTTTCTTTCAGTGTCTCCAGGGTGGTTATAGATTCTTTCAATGCTCACATCTTGAAAAGGTGAAATAAGGTAAGAGGAAAATGCTAGAGAAAGGGGAGAGACAAAGACAGAGAAGCAACGTGGCCACCCGCCTGGCCTGGCAGGTGTCCTGACTCGCTGCTGCTCTGGGTCCAAGACAGTGTCTGTGGAGGGCACGCCTTCTGCAAGGCAGAGGAAAGGGCCTGACACAGACTAACACGGCCAATGGGCTCTCTGTTGGCCAACACCTTGATCAACTCGCTTCCTCAATGTCTGTCAAGGTGTTCGGTGGCTGAGCACACGCCTTGACCACACAGGAGGGCTGACGGAGGTAACGTGTAGCAACACTTTGTCCCTGTTAATTCACTCACAAATACTTACTGTCACCATTATCTCCTTCCCTCCCTCTTGTGTTCTTCTTTAAGAAGGAAAAGCATGGCCAGGAAGTGGAGAGTCTCACGTGTTTGGGGAGTTTCCATACTTATGCCTGAGCTCGCAGTCACTAAGATCGGGGGATGGGCCCGTAACCTTTGGAGCCCTCTGGGCTCGGGTGCGACCTGCTGTCTGAAGGAGCTGGGTTGGTTACCTCACCCAGGAGAGTTCTCCTGAGAAGGCAAGCTTTGTTCTTCAGTTTCCTATATGGTGTAGAACGCAGTTGTTGAAAGGGGAAGGAGTGTTTCCAAGTGAGGAAAAAGAGAAGTGAGTTCAGAGCGGGGGTCCTCTTGGCTCAGCCCCGCTTTCTCTGCCATGCACAGCACCCCCAGGACTCTGGGAGTGCCACCTGACCTGCTCTGGGGTGGGCATGCGGCATGAAAAATGGGCAATTCAGTTCATGGGAATCCATTCATGTTCTCTAAAGTTTGGGTAATAATTGGCTGTATTATTAATTGTGGTTATACATCCCCAAATGTGTTATTAGATAATATATAACACTATATGTATGTGTATATATACAGCTACACTATATATTATATATTGATGTTATGAATTATTTTAAAAAGCATTCTATTGATACAGAGGACAATAAGAAATTTTTCAGCAGTCTTTTTTTTTGTGACATTTAAGCCATCTGATGAACACAGAGTTAGCTAATGTTTCTTTATTGAACAGAAATCAACATTACAAATGGTGATTAGTTGCATTGCCATTATCAGTAAATTAAAGGCCATAAATTAACTATTGGATTGGTTTACTTACACAATTCAGCTTTCCATTTGATCTTTCTAAAATGTTTTTCTTATTTAGTAAATGCCATTATTGATACAAACCTTTACTGAGATTTTTTTTGAGTTAGCTTCACAGCAATTAAGCAGGAGAGGTATATGATACATTTCTGGGGGGAAAACAAGCAAGGTAGGTTCTTCATGATGAGCTCAAAGTAGAGAAATGGTTTCAGTGCAGAATCCCAATGGAATTTTTTTTTCCATAGAGTGTACCAGAAAACATCACCTGGAAATGATCACTGGAGTGATGTTCAGTTTTAACTTCCATTTGGTTTGTATATAATTAATTATTAGACATTAATTTCACTGCCTGAGGAAGCATAGAGCATATGGTCTTTGACAAATGTCTCATGTAAAATTTATCGTAATAAAGAAGAGCATCTAAACTAAAATAAACAACAGCCAGGTGCCACCACCCAGGCTAGGATGAGAGAGAATCCTCCTTCTGGGCTCTTCCCCTTATATTCCCATCCCATTCCCAAGCAAATTAACCACTATCATATCTTCAGTTTTAATTACTTCTTTACTTAAAAAAAAGAAAAAGGGTTTAACATCTATGCATGTATCTTGTAATGCTATCTTGTTTCATTTTGAAAAATTAAGTAATAACCACAAACCTACCTTTGCAAGCAAGAGGCAATATAGCCAGGATCAGCTGACTGTTTGGGGGAGAAGATGATCCTCAGAGAGCAGGTGGGACCTCCGCATCTCTGAGAGTGTGTGCCCAGGAAGCCACCAGGCAAGGTCCTCAGTGTGTTCTTGGGAACAGAGGGCACCAAGCTGGCTGCCATGTGGGCCAGGAACTGACATGGCAGAACTCTGGTAGGAGGGAAGGCTGCTTTGCATGTTCTGCTTCCAAGCTCATGGTGGCCTCTTTCTACTTCTTAGGTGCTGTCAGAACTGAGCAGAAAAGGGGTGTCTGCAGGTGACCCAGGTAGTAAGTCATGTATGGGAGAGCAAGTGTGCACCCTGGGATGTCAGCCTGCCACTATCATGTCTCTTGATCTTGCTGGGTGGATTCTGTATCTGGCACAAGCTCTCATTGTGGGACTTCTCCCCAATCCTTCCAGGGAATTGGCTTCTCTCTTTTGTTGAATCTCTTGTTTTCTCCATCCCGTGTCTTCTTTTCTCTTAATTTGTGCTCCCACTTTGGTGAAGCACACTTTCCTGTAGATTTTTAAGAAAAGTTCCAACAGTGATACATTTTTGAGGTCTTGCAGTTTTGAAAAATGTCTCTGTTCACTCTCTATGCTTCATTGATAGTTTGGATATGGAATTCTAAGTTTGAAATTACTTCCCTTCAGTGTTTTGATGGGTTGATCTATTATCTTCTTGCTTCCGGGGCTGTTGTTGAGAAATCCAAAACTAATTTAACTCCTTATTCTTTCTTTATAAATTTTTCCTTCTACCAACACTGGAAGATTGCAGAATTTTCTCCTTGGCCCCAATATTCTGAAATGTCATGAATATGTTTATTGTTGGGTGTTTGCTTTACTCATTTTGCTGGACACTTGGTGGGCCATTTCAATTGTAGAAAACTTTCCTGAATTATTTCTTCCTTGATTTCTTCCAGTGTACATTCTCTGTTTTCTCTTTCCAGAACTCCTGATGTTTGCATATTGGACCTCCTTATCTGGTCTTTTCGTTTTCTCACCTTATTTTTTTCCTCAATTTTGCATCTGTTTGTTCTACTTTCTGGGAGAATACTTCAACTTTACCCTTCAACTCTTTTTATTGTGTTTTCATTTTATGCTTTTACTTCTCAAGTGTTTTTCAAAGCGTTCTCTATTGTCCTCTGTATTTTCTCTTTACGGTATCCTCTTTTTGTCTCATGAATGAAATATCTTATTTTATATCTCTGATGATATTAACTTTTGACCAATGTTTTCATTTCCTTGCACAAGCTTTATTTTATATTAATACAACTGCTTTTCTCTACTTGTTTTCATTTCTGCTTTCTGTTTAACCAGCTTTTCTCATGAATCTGGTAATTTTTGCCTAGCTACTCCTTAATAAAAGGGAACTGAAAAGCTCTGCAGAAACGTTGGTTGCATGGCAGTGACTTACTGGATTTGAGTTTGTTACAGGGTAATTTGAGTACAGGGCCATTCACTGGGTCTTTTCAATTAAGAGTCTCTGGAAAAGACTCTTCAAACCTTGAGTCTAAAAATTAAAGGTTTGGCTTCTAGCAAACCCATGGATGGATAAAAAAGACAGAAATCCTGCTGTCTGAGACACATGAATTAGCCTTGACGGCATGATGCTAAGTAGAATAAGTCAGACAGAGAAAGACAAAGACTGTGTGATCTCCCTTATATGCAGAATCTAGAAATGCCAAACCTATAGAAACAGAGAGTAGAACAGGGTGATTACAGGGCTGGGGGCTGGGGAAATGGAGAGAT
Source organism: Lepilemur ruficaudatus (assembly GCA_963574885.1). NCBI lineage: Eukaryota > Metazoa > Chordata > Mammalia > Primates > Lepilemuridae > Lepilemur > Lepilemur ruficaudatus. The sequence continues at coordinate 26,770 of CAUYRT010049366.1, forward strand.
ATTGGTCAAAGGGCTACAAACTTTCAGTTATAAGATGAATACATTTTATAGATTTAATGTACAGCAATGGTGACTATAATTAATACTATTGTGTACTTGGAATTTGCTAAGAAAATAGATCTTAAATGTTTTTAACAAAAACAAAAACAAAACAAAATATGCTGACAGTGTGAGGTATGGATGTGTTAACTAACTTGATTGTGGTGATCACCTCACTATATATATCTACATCAAATCATAACATTGTACACATTAAATATACATAATTTTATTTATCAATTACACCTCAATAAAGCTAAAGAAAAATCATGAGATACAATTTTAATTTTTATGTATTGGGAACATACATTTATTTCACAGCCATATACCTGATGATTTAAAATTAAGTTAGGCCTTCACTTATTTTTCTTTTGAATTAAGAATCTAAAAATGGAAATGGAAAAAAATTTATAATTAAATTCTGTCTTCTAAAAGAAAAATGACATTTAAACTGGCATAACTCTGATAAGCAAATATTTAACTTCCCAGACGACAGATGATAAATCAGCCATGTAACACAGTCTTTTATGGTCACAGCTTGGGATTTTATAGCCATATGGCTTTGAATTAGCATAATAGTATATTGTCTGAAGAGAGAGTCACGTTATTTAAGAAGAAGAACTTAAAAATTTTTGGAGTTGATGGGTCTGACGTCTGAGTTACCAGTATTATGCTTTTTGCATCTTTGTCTTGTTTTGATGTGAGAAAGGTGACCGGGAGTTTTTTTCAGGCTTTGCTTTTTTCTACTTTTGGAATATTAATTTTGAATTATTATTGAATTGCTATTAAATTCATGAACACTGGCGGGGCACGGTGGCTCACGCCTGTAATCCTAGCACTCTGGGAGGCCGAGGCGGGTGGATTGCTCAAGGTCAGGAGTTCGAAACCAGCCTGAGCAAGAGTGAGACCTCGTCTCTACTATAAATAGAAAGAAATGAATTGGCCAACTAAA
>CAUYRT010049367.1:0-22938 GCA_963574885.1 Lepilemur ruficaudatus
TGTTTGTTTTTTTTTGAGACAGAGTCTCACTCTGTTGCCCGGGCTAGAGTGAGTGCCGTGGCATCAGCCTAGCTCACAGCAACCTCAAACTCCTGGGCTCAAGTGATCCTCCTGCCTCAGCCTCCCAAGTAGCTGGGACTATAGGCATGTGCCACCATGCCTGGCTAATTTTTTGTATATATTTTTAGTTGGCCAATTAATTTCTTTATAGTAGAGACGGGGTCTCACTCTTGTTCAGGCTGGTTTTGAACTCCTGACGTTGAGCAATCCGCCTGCCTCCGCCTCCCAGAGTGCTAGGATTACAGGCGGGAGCCACCGCGCCCGGCCTTGTTACACATCATATTCATAACAATCAGTTGTATTGATAACCAACTTCTTCTGCTGCTCATTCCATATTCTCTTTGCTTTCAGTAACGACCTCAGCTAATCCCTGTTCTTTACTTAGTGAGGTGACTGAAACCTTCGTTCTTTACAGGTCTGGGTCCTTAGTCGTCCTGTATCAATTGCTTTTGTGGTTTTCCCTTAAATTTATTAAAATGTCATGGTAATGCTAGGAGTCACTTTTGGAGATTTGCTGTATGCCAGACACACTCTTCCTGACCTCCAGTGTGGAAAATAAGCCCAGTTTCCTCACGGTTGTACGGATCAGTCCCCGAGCTGGCACCGTGAGTCCCTTCTTTGCCTGTTGGTTGAGAGGCATGAGAGTGTTGGGCGCCGTCTTAACTTCCCCTTCAATGGGACCACTGCCGTCTCCATTCCTGTCTTTCTCACTGAGACCTCTTGGCCAGCAGAGTATGATGTCGTGGGGTCAGGAGGCAAACTTTTTGCGGTGGGTCACTAGAGGCAACAGTGACTGGTGCTGACCCATTTCTGCACCTTGATTTAAGGACCCGTAAGTCTCGGCTGTGGAGAAACAGCACCGATACTGAATGCTGACTCAGAGCACAAGAGCTTTCTGAAGAACACGCCACAGCCCTGCACTGTGTTGCCAGGGAGCTGGTGCTGTAACGGGCTCCTCAAGGCTCCCCTCGCGCCCACCCCATCAAACCAGCCGACTCAGGGCCGGGGAAAATACGGTAACGCCACAGAATTGCATGAACACAGGCCCAGTCCACACACCATTATCTCTGAATTTAGCTCCTTGATCACAAATAATGTTTCTGGAATGTCTTCCTGGTTGACAGGTGATTATGAGAGTTAACGGTTGGTACTTTTGGCAGAAGCATTGCGCCCAGTGTCCAGAGTAAGTGCCTACTCCAGTAAGAACAAAATATTTCTCCCTTCATGACGGAAGTGGCCTAGTAATCAGCCTGCCCTGTGCTGGCTGCCCCCGCAGTGAATGGTAACAGAGGGGAGCTCCGTGGTGGCAGACTTCACGTTGATGCTCTGCGTCACGCACAGCACTTGGCAGCACTGATTTCGCGATGCTCAGACCATGGGGTTCTTGTGACGCTTCCCGTTGCAAACAGAGCTGCCCCTGCTGTCGGAGCCTTCTCTCTCCACCTGCTACATTGGTAGCAGGGCAAGACCAGGGGCTCAGTCCAAACCCCTTCTGTAATAATGACTTGCATTCCGGGAGAATGTAACGTTTTACGTTCATTTACGTCAAAATGTCTCCTCCCTGCCTCCTTAGTCAAACTCTTTAGGTGAGAAACCCACAAGAGTAAGTTTTTGAGATCTACTGCACAACAGAGTGACTATAGTTATTAATAGCAATAAGGTAATACGTCTCAAAATTGCTGATAGGTTTTAAATGTTCACACTACAAAAAAAAGATAAATATATGAAATGACGGATACGTTGAGTAGCTTAAGTAGATCCCATAATGTACCTGTGGATAAATATTTAATTTGGGGGAGGTCGCCTTATTTTAGATTTTGTATATACATTCAGGCTTTATTGTTTAGTAATATATTTAGAGAGCTAGCTTTCCAGCTGGAACAATTTAAGGGTAACGGAAATGGGAGTCCAAGTCTGACTCACAGCACACGGCAAGGCCACGCGGGATGCGGTTTGTGCCTGTAGGGGTTGCAGGTGGACGATTCCCTTTTCCTATCCTCACCCGCAACTTTCCAGCTGTGCAGACTCAGACAAGTTCCTTCATTTCTTGAGCCTGGGTTTCCTCATCTGTTGAATAGAGCTAATCAGAAACCTCTGGGGGATTCAGTGAGTGAGCGCGTGGTAGCACACAGCACCTGCACGCGAAGGCGGCTGGCCCACCACTGTTAGGGCTTCCCCAGGGTACTGAGGCACGAAGTAGGCAGAGCTCAGGGAGCAGGCCCAGGCCATGGAGTGAAGTCCCCATCCCCAGCCTTAAGCAGACTCTGCCTGGTGTTCCCTGCACAAGCAACTGCTGGACAGGAAAGGATTTCATGTGGAAGAAACAGAGAACCTGGGCAGTGTCTTTGTTCCAAAGCAGGTGGAGGAGGAGCTGGGGCAGTCCCCCCATGCTGGGCCCTTGCTGACTCATGGCACCACAGAGGCACACAGGGCAATGAGCCTCTGCCTCATGATGCTTCTAACTGCGGCAGGGGCCAGCAAAGGTTTCCTGTAGAAGACCATGCAGTAAACACTTTGGATCCTGTGGCCCCTCTGGTCTCTGTCACAACCACTCAGCTCTGCCCTTGTCTACCAAAAGCAGCCCTAGGCAGTGCAGAAGTGAATGAGCATGGCTGTGTTCCAATAAACATTGATTCATTTAGGTCTTTTCTCTTTTATTTATATAGATTTATGGGATGTACGTGCAGATTTGTTATATGTATATATTTTGTAGTGCTAAAGCATGTGCTTCTGTTCAGCACTCACCTGGTTAGGGTCCGTAGTACCCATTAGGTAATTTTTCATTCGACACCACTCTGCCACCCCCTGGATCTCCAGTGCTGTTACTCCGCTCTCCCTGTCCATGTGTACTCATCACTCAGCCCACACCTACCAGTCAGAATGTGCAGTATTTGACCTTTTGAGTTATTTCACTTAAGATAATGGTCTCCAGTTCCATCCATGTTGCTGCAAAAGACGTCCTGTCATTCTCTGTTCTGGCTGAGTAGTGAGTACTCCCTGGGGCATCTATGTCACACCTTATCCAATCATCAGTTGCTTCCATGTCATTGCTGTTGTGAATGATGCCCTGATAAACATGCGGACGCAGGGGTCTTTTTGACGTGGTTTCTTTTCCTTTGGAGAGGTACCCAGTAGTAGGATTGCTGGATTGGACGGTAGCTTTACTTTTAGTTCTTAGGAAAACCTCTACATGGTCTTCCATCAAGGTTGTACTAATTTACATTCCTGTCAACAGCCTTTTACCACATCCACGGTACTGTTGTTTGACTTTTTTTTTTTTTGAGACAGAGTCTCACTCCGTGGCCCAGGCTAGAGTGCCGTGGCGTCAGCCTAGCTCACAGCAACCTCACACTCCTGGGCTCAAGCAATCCTCCTGCCTCAGCCTCCTGAGTAGCTGGGACTACAGGCATGTGCCACCATGCCTGGCTAATTTTTTCTATATATTTTTAGTTGGCCAATTAATTTTTCTATTTTTAGTAGAGACGGGTCTCGCTCTTGCTCAGGCTGGTTTCGAACTCCTGACCTCGAGCGATCCTCCTGCCTGGGCCTCCCAGAGCGCTGGGATTACAGGCATGAACCACCGCGCCCTGCCTGTTGTTTGACTTTTTAATAGCCACTCTGGCATGTAAAATGGTATCTCATTGTGGTTGCTTTTTTTTAAAAAAAATTTCTGCACATGATAGGGGTACAAATGTTTAGGTCACGTATGTTGCCCTTGCCCCTCATTGTGGTTTCAATTTGAATTTCTCTGATGATTAGTGATGTAGAGATTTTTTTTCCCCATTTTTTGGTCATTGTGCGTCTTCTCTTGAGAAACGTCTGTTTATGTCGTTTGCCCTAGACCCTAGAGAGCCACCGTCTGCCTCGAGGACCCCACCGCGAGCGGCCGCTTCGCTGTCACGCTCCCGCGGGGGCGCCCCGTCTCTGGTTCGCGGGAGGCGACAGCCGAGTCGCCCGGCCGTTCCCCCGCCCGGACAGCTGTACTTGCTGCGACTGCAACGACGTCCACACAGTGAGGGTCGGAAGCAGGAAGGGGCTTGAGGCCCTTATTGACCCACCGGGCAGCACCGCCCCGCCGCGCCCAGCGCGGGGACCCGAAAGTGACCGCGCTGCCCCCTCAAGGAGCCCTCGGTCCGCGGACAGCGCACGCGAACCCCGAAGCGCGCACGGGACAAAGGGAAGGGCGAGTGCTGCGGTGACAGTAAGGCACCGTGCGGGCAGGGAGGGCGGGACAGTCACCGGCGGCGGGTCCAGGATGCCTCGCGGAGGTGACGTGCTGTGGCCGGGAGACGAGAGCAGCCACCTGGCTGCAGACGGCTGCAGGTGGAAGCGAGTTGGCCGAGGAAGGGGCCGGCGTGGCTGGAGCGAGCCTGCGCGACTCGGGAGCAGACGGCGGGAGGCGCCCGGCCTGGGAGCTGAGGGCGGCGACCTGCTGCTCTGTGACAACACTGGAGAGGAACGCACACAGGCAGCGAGGAGCCGGGCATAACCAGGAGATGGCAGACACGGAATCTCTCCTTCTAAGCTCGCACAGAGCCAATGGTGTGGCTTGGGAAAAGGTGTCCCCTTTGCACATGAAGAGTCGGTGCCTTTCTACAGGTGACTACTTTCTATCTCTCACGTGGAGCCACAAACTTACTCCAACAGGAGCATCCACTGCTCACCTAAGGCCGCCTCGTGTCTGCCCACTTCATACCAACGTCAAAACAGCCCTGATGTGTGAAGCTTCCCCAGATTTTCCTAAACAAATTGGCTCAGTAAAGTCAACCAACTCAGTCATGTCAATTACAAAAAGGGAAAGAGATAATAACTGAAAAAATTAGCTCAAGTAGGATTCTCTAATTGAGAAGAAAAAAATGAAATGTACAAATTAACACAATTTAACTTAATACGTTCGCTGTGGAATTGCTCGTATCTTCAAATTATTTTGTGAGCACAATTAAATTTCATAGAAATCATTTCTATAATCTCTGAGCAGGTTATATAAAGAAAACTTCATGAACTTTGGTAGAAGAAAACTATGGATTAGGTCTAGCATGAGCAACAGACAGTTAAAACCAGAAGATTTTCATGGGGGAGATTCTGAACCAGGAGCCATAAGATTTTTGAGAAATAAATTCAATAGAAAGCAGAGAAAATATACTTTCAGAATTTTTGATGTTTCTATTTCACTAGTAAATTCTTGACACTTTTGGAATCATCTGTTTTGTTCCAATATGTTTTCTTCTCAAAACAGGTACATATTTACTTACTTTCTCCGTAATCCTCTTATAACTAAAGTTTATCTTTAGAGTGATATACTTCTATATCTGACTCCACGTAAATCAAAAATGATGTATGTGTTTTTGCAGGCCAGAGAGATCATCTGGTCAAAGAAAAATGTAGGGTGAAATTTTATAAATTGCCATTCAGAATTCAGAAATACATGCCTTTTGATGACCCTTTAACTACATAACAAATAAAAATATAACCTATGGAAATGATATTCCTCAAATTACTTGAAGTTTATAGCCTACTGGAATAAAGGCCACTAAAGATGTTATTACTATTACTACTACTACCAATAATATGTTATTACCATCTGTTACCTACAACCTTGAATAAGGTGGGACAGGTTAATGTTTGTGGCAGGATAACACTTTATTCAATGCACAACACTCTTAAACACTGCACACAATTTTGTTTTATTAAAACAAATTAAGTTCATACATAGTCTTTAAAAAATCATTTCATGGTCTACTTGATTGTTGGGAAAGGAAAAAAGAAAGCATTTCAAAATCCACTGTATTTTATTACCTCAATATATAATCGATAAAACTTCTAAAATACAAAATGTTTCTAACTATAATGAAGAATATTACTCTGAACATCTACCTCTGACATCACTTACGACACTCTAAGTTAAACACAAAGAGAGTTTCCACTTAGATTTTCTTCATGCATCATACACTTCGGTGTCCTCAGTGTTCCTTGGAAGAGTATATAAACGATGGCCACCTAATCTAGAAGGACATCTCACAGTTTTGATGCAGCAAGAATTGATTACATGCTTTCACAGAAACACTAGGAATAAAGGCATAGCATCAAGTAATTTGAGAGTTGAATTACATCAATATTTAATTTTCCAAAAAATCTAAAATTTTTAATGCAAAAAAAGTATACTTTGTAATTATAACTCTCCATGAAATCAATCTCCTCTTCTTATTAAACATACATACACACAAATTATTTAACTGTTTTAATTTTGGATTATTCTCTACAATCAACACTCTTCTTTAATGTCTGAAAGTATTAGCACCTTAGTTCTTTTTTTTTACTTCATTTTTTCTTTTATTTTTTCCGCTTGTTCAGACACATTGGCAAGCACTCTGATATTTATTTAGACTTGAATCTTTTATCAATTTTTTTCCACATTTTGGCACCTGCCTTTTTTTTTTTTTTTGAGACAGAGTCTCACCCTGTTGCCCAGACTAGAGTGCCATGGCGTCAGCCTAGCTCACAGCAACCTCATACTCCTGGGCTCAAGGGATCCTTCTGCCTCAGCCTCCCGAGCAGCTGGGACTACAGGCATGCGCCACCATGCCCAGCTAATTTTTTCTATATATTTTTAGTTGGCCAATTTATTTCTTTCTATTTATTGTAAAGACAAGGTCTCGCTCTTGCTGCAGCTGGTTTGGAACTCCTGACCTTGAGCGATCTGCCTGTCTCAGTCTCCCCGAGTGCTAGGATTACAGGCGTGAGCCACAGCACCCGGCCACGTTTTGGCATCTGTAAAATATCTTTTAGTATAACTTCTGGTGTTTTCAAAGGTGTGATTATTGAATAAAGCTTTTTCTGACTACATTATGTTTGCAGAGTTTCTCTCCAGCCGAAATTCTCTGCATTTAAATAAAGCTTGAGCAATCAATGGAGGGTTTCCCTACAGAACAGACTCTCCTGGGCACAGTAAGATCTGTAATATAAGTAAAGGTACTTCACCACCCTTTATAATTGTAATATTTTTTTCAGTATAAGTACTCTGCTGTACTCTAAGACTTTTATTTTCTGAAAGGTGCTTTGACAGTTGTTAAATTTATACCACTTGTACCCAGTATGACTCTTTGATGTTGAGTAATATGTGAACATTTATTAAAGGCTTTCCATTTGTAGGGTTTCTCTCCTGTATGAATTCTCTTATACACCAAAAGGTGTGAGTACTGGGTAAAAGCTTTGCCACATTCTTTACATTCTTAGGATTTTTCTCTGGCATGAATTCTCTTATGCATAGTAAGATCTGAGCACCAATTAAAGGCTTTGCCACATTCTTCGCATTTGTAGGGTTTCTCTCCAGTATGAATTCTCTTATGTGCAGTAAGGTATGAGCACTGACTAAAGGCTTTGCCACATTCTCCACATTTGTAGGGTTTATCTCCTGTATGAACTATCTTATGTGCAGTAAGGTATGAGCACTGGTTAAAGGCTGTGCCACACTGTTCACATTTGTAGGGTTTCTCTCCTGTATGAATTCTTTTATGTTTAGTAAGGTATGAGCATGTATTAAAGGCTTTGCCACACTGATCACACTTGTAGGGTTTTTCTCCTGTATGAATTCTTTTATGTACAGAAAGATCTGAGTACCAGTGAAAGGCTTTGTCACATTCTTCACATTTGTAGGGTTTCTCTCCAATATGAATTCTCTTATGTTTAGTAAGGTATGAGCATTGATTAAAGGCTTTGCCACATTCTTCACATTCATAAGGTTTTTCTCTGGTATGAATTCGCTTATGTATAGTAAGGTGTGAGCGCCGGTTAAAAGCTTTGCCACATTCTTCACATTTGTAGGGTTTCTCTCTAGTGTGAATTCTCTCATGTTTTGTAAGGTATGAGCACTGATTAAAGGCTTTGCCACATTCTCCACATTTGTAAGGTTTCTCTCCAGTATGAATTCTCTCATGTTTGGTAAGGTATGAGCACTGATTAAAGGCTTTGCCGCATTTTTCACATTTGTAAGGTTTCTCTCCAGTATGAATTCTCTCATGTTTTGTAAGGTATGAGCTCTGATTAAAGGCTTTGCCACACTCTTCACATTTGTAAAGTTTCTCTCCAGTATGAATTCTCTCATGTTTGGTAAGGTATGAGCACTGATTAAAGGCTTTGCCACATTTTTCACATTTGTAGAGTTTCTCTCCAGTATGAATTCTCTTATGTTTAGTAAGGTATGAGCACTGATTAAAGACTTTGCCACATTCTTCACATTTGTAACATTTCTTTCCATTATAAATTCTCTTACGTTTAGTAACATGTGAACATTGTTTAAAGGCTTTCCTACGTTCTTTACATTTAAAAGATTTCTCTACAGTATGTCTCATCTTATGTCTATTTAAATTTGACAATTTTCTGAAAACTTTCAAACATTTATTACACTGGAAGATTTTGCTCTGAGTAGTTTTTGAACATTGCTTAAGTCCATTATAACATGCTTTCTGATCCTTACACTCACCCACACTTTCCCAGTCTTTTGTTAAGTTTAAATTCTCAAGGCCACAGCTTCCATATCTCCTCAGTATCACATTTTGGAATAAAACATTTATGTGCTGCTCTGGCAAACAGTCTTGGGTGGAATGAGAAGGCATAGCTGAAAGAAATTTAAAAAATAATAAATTATCCCACTTATTTTTCAGAATCAGATAAATACATATTATAAATTTAATAGGTAAAATTATGCCAAGCATATTACCAAAATGGCATAATATTAATGCAATACACATGCTCTAATTCTCTTTTAGATATGTGAAATGTAATAAAACAAACTGACCAAATTGCCTTTGTGGGAATTCTAAAAATTAGGTAAGAGTTTGCAGCACATCAGGTGAGCAAAATGCCAAGAACCACACAGAAGGTGAAGAAAGTTTGTTATATTTACCCAACACAGCCTTTCCTCTTTCTTAACACATAGTAGACTCCCAACTCCCAGCTTCTCCCTCAAAAGAGAAAGCAAATCCTTCCAGCTTTTGGGGGCCTTTCCAAAGACTTGTTTCTGTCTCCCATAACACAGAGTGCTGAAAGGAATGGTGCTATAGTTTGAAAAACAGACTGGGTGTGCTAAAACCAAAGGTAAGATATTGTTACAGCAGCAGAGGCTTTAGTACCGCAGACAGAGAACAGGTGTAGCACGTGATGACAGGCTCATAAAAAGAAATGTGTGGAAATTGCTTTAACCGGAAAATAAACATAATTCCACAGAAGAAATATCATAAGAACAGAATACGAGACACCTCAAATCCCTAGCACAGTCAATCGGTGTCCAACTCCCCCAGGAAAAAGATACTTTACAAAGTTTGTGAAAGGCGGCTTTTTAAAATTCTGAAATTTCAACCAAAGATTACAACATACACAAAACACCAGAGTAACATAGCCCAATCAAATGAAATTAATAATCAGAAATCAACCACAAAGAAATAGAGATGTCTAACAAACCCACAGTATTGAAAACACCCATCTTAATGATGCTCAGTGAGTGAAATGGGAATACAGACTATCAAATGAAATCAGAAAAATGAGATATCAGCAAAAAATAAAAGCATAAAAAAGAAATAGAAATTGTGGAGCTGAAGAATGTAACAAGAAATGACTGATAAACTCTCAAATGTTTTTAAAAAATAAAGACATAAAAAAGCAACTCAACATGTTTCAGCTATGATAAATACAAAGAGACTCATAACAAGACAGATTATAAGCAAAGTTCTGAAAGTCCACAAAGAAAAGAATCTTGAAAACAGCAAGAGAAAAGTTATGTGCCATCTACAAGCATGCTCCTATGAAATTACTAGCGGATTTATCAACAGAAACCTTGCACGTGAGGAAAGAGTTGGGTAATATAGTCAGAGCGCGGAAAGAACAAAAACTTAAAAGCAGAAATACTATACCCAGCAAAACTTCCCTTCTATAATAAATGAAGAAAAAAATAAAGACTTATCAGGATAACTAGATGCTGAAAAAGCTCATCACCACTCATCATCCCATGCAAATGTTAATCAATTACAGTAAGAGAGGTCACAATTAGGCGCAATATATTTTGAGGCAAATCCTGTCCACTTTCACAAAATATACTTTAAGGCAAAACGTTCACAACAAAGAGAAATATTAGGCCAGGCACACTGGCTCATCCCTGTATCATAGCACTTTGGGAGGCCGAGGTGGGCAGATCACTTGGGGTCAGGTGTTTGAGACCATCCTGAGCAAGAGCAAGACTTCCTCACTACAAAAAATAGAAAAATTAGCCAGGAGTGGTGGTGCATGCCTGTGGTCCTAGCTACTTGGGAGGCTGAGGCAAGAGCATCGCTTGAGCTATGATGATGCACTCTAGTCAGGTGACAGAGGGAGACCCTGTCTCAAAAATAAAACAGAAAATTAAATAAAAATGGTTCATTCACTGGAAATGTATATTGTTATATTATATATGTGCATGTGTGTCTCTGTGTGTGTGTGTAAAGTTGACAAAAATATAAAGCAAATGCTCACAGAATTGAAGGAAGAAATACGCAACAATGTAACATTCCCCTGGATAGAACACCTGCTAGGGCCAAGTGCGGTGGCTCAGACCTATAATCCTAGCACTCTGGGAGGCTGAGGCAGATTGCTTGAGGTCAGGAATTCGAGACCAGACTGAGCAAGAATGAGATTCTCATCTCTTCAAAACACAGAAAAAATTTGCCAAGTATGGTAGTGTACGCCTACAGTCCCTGCTACTCAGGAGGCTGTGGCAGGATTGTTTGAGTTCAGGAGTCTGAGGCTGCTGTGAGCTAGGCTGATGCCACAGCACTCTAGCCTGGGCTAATATGAAAGTTCCTTAAAAAAAAGAAAAAAGAAAAAAAGGACTACCATACACCTCAGCAATTCCACTAGTGTTTATATAACCAAAGGAAATAAAATCAGTTATTTCAAAGAAATGTATGTACTCCCATGTTTGCTGCAGTATTATTCACAATTGCTAAGATATTTAAACAACCTAAATGTCTGTGAATGCTGAATGGACAAAGAAAATATGATACATATACACAATAGAATATTATCCAGCTATAAAAAATATTCAACCATTTCAACATAGAGGGACCTGGAGGACGTTATGCTAACGGAAATAAGGCAGGCACAGAAAGACAATACTGCATGGTTTCACTTACAGGGGACAACTAAAAAGGTAGCACTCACAGAATCGGAAAGTACAAAAGTGGTTGCCAGGGCCTGAGGTGGGGAAAAAATGGGGAGATGTTGTTCAAAGGGTACAAATTTTCAGTTATAAGATGAGTAAGTTGTGTGGACCTAATATGTAGCATTGTGATTGTGGCTAATAATAATGTTTTGTATCTTAAAATTTGCTCAGAGTAGACCCTAAGTGTTTTCATTATCAAAAAAAAGTAACTGTGAAGAGATAAATATGTCCATTAACTTGATTATATTAATCATTTCACAAGGTATACACATACTGAATCATCACATTGCACATAATTATATAGTTATACAATGTCTTTGTGAAGAAAATCCACGTCACCCACACATACATATATACGACTGATGCAGTCCCAGTAAGCTTCATAGAAAAAAAGAGAAAATAACGACATAATAGTTATGAAAAAATAAAGTAAAAATTGGAGCTTAATATATGCTCAGCAGTGTTCCAAGCTGCCCAATGACATAATATATTTAAGAAATTGAGGGAGTAGACACACTAAACTATATTATAGTTGAGGAATTTGGGGATATAGAATTTAAAATATTAATCAGTGTTCACACACTAAAAACAGAATTTTGAAGTAAAATAACAATAACTTTTATTATATTAATGGAGACATTTAGTGTTTTGATAATTTTAGGGTATGAATTTCTATACAATCATATTTAATACTTCCATAGGATAGAAAACCATAGAGCAGAAAACATACAACATCTGCTTGTGGTGTTCCTGGGATCTCTGAACCTAATACCAATAATCACCACTGCACTCATGTATTTCAGATAGGATGCAAAAAGGGAAATTACAAAATGGTTTAACATAGAGTTCCTCAAAAATACACAGATATTGCCATGTCATGAAAAGCAATGAAAGAAGAGCCAGGTCCTGCAGTCCCTTATAAGCCATGAACAGGACTTGGGTTTTTACTGTAACCTCAAAGGAAGATCACTGAAGGGAAAGTCAAGTCCTTAGATAACTTAAGAACAAGAGACAGAGATGCCCATATGTGAGACTAAGAGAAAGAAACCCAGACTTCTCAGAAACCATTTCCACAGGAGCAGAGCTTCCCAAACCACACTTTTAAGGTCTGGCTTCCTTCTTGACCTTTGGACCTCTCACCTGTGTCATCTGCTTCATTCACTCCCACCTACCTGGGCGTTCTGCTACTGTCTCATGTCTCTTAACATTCCAGGGTTCTTTCCGTTGCTCTAGACAGGCGATCAGGTCTGGCTTAGAGGCTGCAAGACCTGTTTTATTAAAAGAAAGTAACATGACTCTTGCTAGAAGTCTGTAATTACCAACCTAATACTGTGCTCAACAGAGAAGAGTGAACATTACAGAAGATTTTAGAAAATTAATCCCAAAGTACCATTTCCTGATAAACTTTAGAATATTTAGAAAGTACTTGAAACTTGTGTATCCTTAGCTCCATTACCCAGTACTAGTGAATCAGAAATTGATAGTGGAAATTGGGTTCTAAGTTGTGGACAACAATATTTTATACCACTAAATTTCTGGGATTACCACTGATCTAGAGTGAAAGATACAGATCAGTTCAACAAAGAGTAAGATTAATGTCGAGATAAAGAATGTTGAAGATTTTTTTTTTCTATACCAACAAATCCCCCAGTTTTCCTTGGAAACAATAATCTGAAACTCATTCATATAAAGCAGAAACTCCCAGAAAACATTCTACAAAGGAAAGACATGAAATCCTTAGTGTGAAATACAAATTGTGTATTGAACTTATCCTCACCGAGGGAGAACAGGTTTCTATAGTTCTCTAACATCACATCCCTATACAAATTCCACTGAGCACGGTCCAGGCATGCCCACTCTTCTGGAGAAAATTCTATGGTCACATCTCCGAATGTCAACAGTTCCTGAAAGAAAAACACATATTTACAAAGTGGCCGTGGGAAAAGTTCTTCATGTGACTCCAGGTGAAATGGGAGAAGGAAGAGTACTAGTTCTTACTCATATGAGTGACTGGATTTATTCAAAAAGACAATTTTTAACACAGAAATATTCTCTAATGTACTCTCTAACTCTGAGGAGAGAAAATAACATAGGATTCACAAAACTGGTGTACTATAGTTTTCTGGATGATACAGTATAAAATTCAGGTTGCCAACATAAGCATCTACATTTGAGTGCTACATTTACATCATACAGAATAATAATTTGTATATATATTTCAGATGGAAAAGTCATGCTGAGTTAAAAGGTATCTCTCAAACTTCAATGTGTAAAACAATGAACTGGAGATCTTGTTAAAGTACAGATTTTGATTCAGGAGATCTGGGGTGAAGCCTGAATTTCTAACAAGCTCACCAGTTACGTCAATGCTTCTGGCTCAAGGGGAATGTTTTTCAAACATCCAGTAAGTGGCAGAGCCTGGCTGTATCCTAGTTCATCTGACCAGGAAACAAAGATCATGGCCTTCACTTTCCAAAGCAAGCTATATGCAAAGGGAATCTAAAAAGAAAAGGGAGCTTCCAGATTAAATGTGATGGTTTCTGCATATCAGTTGGTAAATCTTCATAGGGACCTATTAATAAAAAGAAAAATAATTAACTCTACGATGAAAAAAAATCTGTCAGCGAGAACTTAACCAAGTGAATAAAATTAACATCAACTGTAACAGGACAAATTACTTTCAGATGCCAATGCACACAGACATCACTGCTGCATAAAAACAGTAAATTTCTGAATCTAATCATGAAGAAACATCAGTTTTATGCAAAGTTCAAGCTATAGCTATCTCTCATGTGCTGTAATCTCTAATAGTTACTTATTTGTTCGTTCGTTCTTTCTTTATTTAGACAGAGTCGCGCTCTGTTACCCAGGCTAGAGTGCTGCAGCATTAGCCTAGTTCACTGCAACCTTAAACTCGTGGGCTCCAGTTATCCTCCTACCTCCATCTCCTGAGTAGCTGAGACTGCACATGCATACCACCACATCCAGATAGTTTTTTTCTATTTTTAGTAGAGGCAGGGTCTCAGTCTTGCTCAGGCTGGTCTCGAACTCCTGAGCTCAAGTGATTCTCCCAACTCGGCCTCCCAGAATTCTAAGATTCCAGGTGTGAGCCACCATGCCCAGCTTCTAATAGTGTAAATAGTCTTTCTTTAGGATCCTAGAGAGCAAGTCCCTTCTCCTTACTCTCCTTCTCAGAACTTTCTGAGTTATTCTGGGCAATTAATGTCTATTTTACTAATCTTGTTCTACATAGAGCTGATGAACATCCAGATAGAACGTGAACAGTACATGTCCCCCTTCTTCACTGCCATCCCAAGGCCTGAACTTATCTCCACTGGGAATCTTGGACATCGAAGATTTTGCTTCCAAGATGTTCAACAGCCACCAAGGGAATATTTTTAATATTGCAGGTCATAAATTTATGGTGAGAATTATTCATGGTATAAAGAAGCCTGGATGGAGAGAATGGAGAGAAGGCCCTCGTAGATAATAAAAAAGAATTTTTCAGAGCCTCTTGACTGTCATAAGGAAAAAAGGGAAAAAACAGTTGAAAGAAACTCAATAGGTAGAAACATTAAGGAGAGAAGTAAAGGTTTGCAGAGTCTGAACACATGACATTCCAATAAGAAAAGTGAACACAGCCCCTGACCTGGGACATAATTACCTAAGAACCAGCCATTTCTTCCTCTTCCTCCTTCTCTGAAATTCCTTCTTAGGTAAGAAGATCTGC
Organism: Lepilemur ruficaudatus; assembly: GCA_963574885.1. NCBI lineage: Eukaryota > Metazoa > Chordata > Mammalia > Primates > Lepilemuridae > Lepilemur > Lepilemur ruficaudatus. The sequence continues at coordinate 14,979 of CAUYRT010049367.1, forward strand.
ACAAATCACACCTGCATCTTTTTTTTTTTTTTTTTTTTTTTTTTTTGAGACAGAGTCTCACTCGGCTGCCCGGGCTAGAGTGAGTGCCATGGCGTCAACCTTGCTCACAGCAACCTCAAACTGCTGGGCTCAAGTGATCCTACTGCCTCAGCCTCCCGAGTAGCTGGGACTACAGGCATGCGCCACCATGCCCGGCTAATTTTTTCTATATAGTTTTAGTTGGCCAATTAATTTCTTTCTATTTATAGTAGAGATGGAGTCTCGCTCTTGCTCAGGCTGGTTTCGAACTCCTGACCTTGAGCTATCCACCCGCCTTGGCCTCCCAGAGTGCTAGGATTACAGGCGTGAACCACCTCGCCAGGCCTTTGAATAGACTTTTATAAAAAAAATGAAAATTTAGTCCTTGAGAAATTCCTTTCTTATTGATGCTATTACTAGCAAGAGGCATTGTGGTATGGTGAAAACAGCCTTTGCATTGATAATTTCAGGGTAGTGGGCACCTTGGAGTCTCCACCCATTAGTTGTGTGCCTTTTGACTTGTTAGCTTCCCCATTTGTAAAAAGAGTAATAAAAATCTACACCAGGTAATTTGGGAGTTTAAATGAGAATGTATGATGAAGACTGTTGTAAACAAAAGTAAATAAAAATGTTGACATTTTTATTAAATCATCTTTTGGGGGTTACTAGATTTTCCCTTTTTGGTTGCAAAAATGGGGCCAACCCACCCCCTGTAGAGTACAAAAAGATTTTTAGGAAAAAATGTTGTCGTTCCACTATTACATATAGGCACCACCGTGTATTAATAATGGTTTTGACTAAGTTTTTATATTTTGTGGTTTGCTGTCTTTTTATTCCACTGTGTTGAGCCTCTGGAGATATATATATATATATATATATATATATATATTGCCCCCACCTTGGAGACAGGTCACTCTGTCACCTGGGCTAGATTGTAGCAGCAGCATCATAGCTCACTGCAACCTCAAACTCCTGGACTCAAGCCGTCCTCCTGCCTCAGCCTCCTCAGTAGTTGGGACTACAGGCGTGTGCCACTGCACCTGGTTAATTTTTCAACTATTTGTAGAGACGGGGTCTTGATCTTGCTCAGGCTTGTGGATATTATAAGATTAATCCATGTTAACATTAGGTAACTACTTCATAGCTAATACGAATTTGGAGTTTTCAAGTTAAGTTACCTTTCTGTCCACAAAGAAATTAGCAATTTACTTTTCTCATTTATACATGATTTGGAGCAAAATTATTTTGATTATTTTATAGCTTTGGAGGCAAAAGGAATTGATGAATCTTAACATCTTTGTGGAGATGTTCTGTGTACTTCTAAAATTTTCTGATTGTCTTTTCTGATGCTACCACTGCCATTCTTGAAAGGGAGTTTTGATTCCTTCTTAAAGCTTCTTAAATAGCTTCGCTTCCTTTTTCTAAAATTTGAAATGTGCAGAAAATGAAGAGTATTTCCACAACCCAGAATTAATTGCTTTTTAAAAATTTTTTATTTTGACATAATTTTAAATTTACAAAAAAGTTGCAAGAATAGTACAAAAAATTCTCAAATATCTTTCACCCAGATTCCTCAAATGTTAATGTCATACCAATTTGCTTTATCCTCTTTCTTTCTCCAGTTTTCTTCTGAAATATTTTACTAGAAAGTTGCAGACATGATGCCCCTTAGTTGATGCCATAGTTAAGTGTTACCTGAAAACTAGCACATCTCTTATTTAATGATAGTACAATGATCAAAATCAGGAAATTAACATTTGATATAGTATTACCTAATCTACAGGTCTTAACTAGATTTTGCCAGTTGTCCTGAATTGATAGCACATTTTTAAATTTTATTTCTTCGTAAAAATCCAGCTCCTGCAGGATGATAAACAACTTTTTTAAAAAAGCAGCTTTACGAAGGTGTGGTTGACAAAATTCACTTGTAAATGTACAGAGTTGTGTACCCGTTACCTCCTGCCTGTTTGCAAGTCACTCTGTCCTATAGCAGTTCTGGGCAACCACTAATTTTTCTTTGTAGATAGTGTTGTTTTTTAATCATTGTGAAAATGACAAATCATGGTGAAATGACAAAGTGGAAATCTCTCAGATCAGCTCCCTTTTTGGAGATTCAAAACCTTTGAGTATTTTCATGCTTCTGAAAGCTTTACAGTAAAAGAAATAATTTTGTTAATCAAGCATTTCCTATTCTTCTTTGGGAATGGAACAAAATAATTCTGAAATAATTCTGCAGACCTGGCTCATAATTGCAAGTAGATGTTTACTGAATGAATGAATGAGTTGTATGTGAGTGTTTGCTTAGGGGAATCTGTGGGTTCATTTTTACCAGAAATTTTACCAGAAATTTCATTTTACCAGAAATTTGGCACCCAGTGTACTGACGATGGAGAGCTAGTCTAAAAATCTATCCTGGGTGAAATAGTTTGTTTCTATCTGGATAAGTCTGCAATAGAGAAATGCTTGTAAGCAGTATTTTGCTATATTTTGTATACCTATTGTATTCTCAGGAGTGCAAAAAAACAAGAATGGTTTGAAAGAATACAGAGGAAAAAGTAGAAAAGAGAAAAGCAAAGTGCATGTATGTGTTGGACAGTAGAGATAAATCATCATCATTTTTCCTCCTTTTTTGACCAAATTTATTGAGATAAACTTTACACACAATAAAATGCATCCCTTTTCATTTCGATGAGTTTCAGCAAATCCATACACCTGCTTGACCACCACCACCACCCTAGAGATGGGGAACACTTCCGTCATAGGTATTCCTTTTTGTTATTTGGGACCATGAAGTTTCATACTTAGCAGATCAAGGTGCATTGAACCTTCCAAAAGTAAAAGACTTTTAATATTTTTAAAAATGCTATTTAAATCATTTCGGTGCTAATAAAATACATCTCTCTTTTTCCTTAAAGTTCACATACAATTCCTCAGCAAATCCTATTGGCTACCTTCAAAATATATCAGGAATCCAACAACTTGATATCACCTTCATTACTTCCTCCTGTTCCAGGCCACCATCTCATCTTACCTGGATTATGACGGTAGTCTTTTGGCTTCCATCTTGTTTCCTTCCAGTCTTAAATCAGTGGCCAGTGATGCTACTAAAATGTAAATCAAGTAAAAAAAGAAAAACATTTTCAGACCAGGTGTGGTGGGGGTGTGGTGGCATACCTGTAATCCTAGCACTCTGGGAGGCTCAGGCAGGAGGATTGCTCAAGGTCAGGAGTTCGAAATCAGCCTGAGCAAGAGCAAGACCCCGTCTCTGCTAAAAATAGAAAGAAATTAATTGGCCAACTAAAAATATATAGAAAAAATTAGCCAACCATGGTGATGCATGCCTGTAGTCCCAGCTACTCGGGAGGCTGAGGCAGAAGGAGCGCTTGAGCCCGGGAGTTTGAGGTTGCCATGAGCTAGGCTGATGCCATGGCACTCTAGCCCAGGCAACAGAGTGAGACTCTGTCTCAAAAAAAGAAAAAAAAAGAAAAACATTTTCGAATGTTTTTTATCCTATTTAGAGTAAAAACCAAAACGTTTACAGTGTATTGAAAGTCCTACAATCTCTGAATACCCTCCCCAGGTAACACTCAGTATTTATATTTGACTTTCCTTATTTGTTCTGCTCAAGTCATACTGTTGGCCTTGCTGGTCCTCCCGCAAACATGCCATGCCCACCTCTCTCAGTCTCTTTGTATTTGTTGTTCCCTTTGATCGGAAAGTTCTTCTCCCCAGATAGAAATAGAGCTTCCGGCCTCAGCCTTTTTCAGATCTTTGAAATCTTCACCTTTATGGTGAGGCCTGATCACCATATTTAAGATAAAACACTCTCTAGCTCTCTTCCCTGCTTTGTTTTTCTACAGGTATCTACCAACTTCAATGTCTGTATAAATTTTTATTGTAAGAGTATTATAATTTCTTTTATTTATCATCTGTAGGTAACAACAGATAGGCTTTGCTCATTGGTTATAAAAGTTCACTCTCAATCATTTTCACATGGCAAAACATAAAACTGTATGTTGAAATAAGTAGTTGATACTTTCATTTTCTACTGCTTATTTCAACACACAGTTTTATGTTAAGTGAGCATTAACATTTATCAAAGATTGGCTGGGCGAGGTGGCTCACACCTGTAATCCTAGCACTCTGGGAGGCAGAGGCAGGAGCATTGCTTTAGCTCAGGAGTTTGATAATACCCTGAGCAAGTGTGAGACCCCATCTCTAATAAAAATAGAAAAATTAGCCAGACACAGTGGCCTGTGTCTGTAGTCCCAGCTGCTTGGGAGGGGGGGCTGAGGCAGGAGGATGGCTTGAGCCCAGGAGTTTGAGGTTGCAGTGAGCTACGATGACACCACTGCACTCTACCCAGGGCGACAGAGTGAGACCCTGTCTCAACAAAAAAGAGACCCTGTTTCAAAAAAAAAAAAAAAAATTATGAAAGATCACCAGAAATGTTTGTTTTCTGAATTTCTGTAGGAGGGGCCATTATCTTAAAGGGAAAAAAAGGAATATTCATAATACAGAATTTTACTTTTTAGATGTTATTTATATTTTATGCTAGTGGGGAAAAAGTGGTTCTAAAGATGAATTCATGCCCCGATCTTATAACCATTGTGAGGCTAGGCACAGGGCCATTGCTAGCATAGTACCCAACATGAGGTAGCTTAATAAATTTGTTGAGTTCCTCAGAGTTTGTTTACTGATTGATTCATTAATCAATTTATTTATTCAACAGGTATTAAAATCAACTGCCCTCCTAAGAAATTGCTGAGATAGAGTATTATAATGATAATACAAGAGCTTCTGTAAGTAGGACAGTAGCTGTCTCTGTTTAAAAAGGAGATACACCCTCTGGAATACTTGTTTTTGTTTTTGGGCAAGAGTATTATGAAAAGATTATTTAAAAACTCAACACATTTACAATTTTATAATCTTGTGTTTTCCCTGTGTTAATATATGCTGATACCTACGTAATATTTTAAAGCATTTCCAGTACCTTATTTGCTAAGTACATGAAATCGTCCTAGGAATTGCTTTACCTGTAGGATTTTCTAAATATTTTGAGTATACTGTATTTTCTGAAGTTGAAGTTTAGATTTTATAGAGGATTGTATTATCCTAATTACTAAGTCAAAGGAACAGCTGGAGGAAGAACAGTTGTGTGAGCATGAAGGACATGCTTTTTCTGTTTTAAAGAAATGTCTAATATACAGGTAAAAAGATACTCAACCTCTTTAGTGATAAGGGAAATGTAAATTGAAATAAGAACATTTTTACTTATATTGTTATAAGTTTAACACTGATTTATTCCAGTGATGATGAGGAAAGGGCATACCTATGTACGGGTGGTGGGAATATAAATTTGTACACTAGTTTTGGGGGATGATTTGGAGGTAAAGTGTAGATACATACATACAGTACTAATCTGTACTGTAGAATTACCTGCACAGATGCATACGGTTGGTTATATGCCTAATAAGTCCAAGACTGTTCAACATTATTCGTAAGACCTAAAAATTGGAGCTATTAATGTTTTATGTCTGTATTGTAATAATTTACTACATTACAAAAACTGGAATAAAACTTTATGAATGGACATGAAGAGATGTCATTGATGATGGAGAAATTCCTGTGACAATATAGCATAATTGTAGAGAAACGCAAATTATTATATATTAGTTTTTATGTATGGAAAGATATTTAGAAGAACACAGCAATATATACCAAACTGTCAGGGTTAGGGAGCAAGGAAGTAGAAGACTTGCACTTTTTATTTCCTCTCTTCTGAAGGGTGAGTAAAAAAATTATAAAACACAAAAGAGAGAAAATAGTAGAAAAAAATTTTAAAATGGTTTTTATCAGCTCTAGACTTCACTTGCAGAGTAGGGGAATTTCATTTATGGGTTGGGGAACTTTTCCTACTGTCCCAACAGATATATCTCCTATTTATCAAATCACTAATTTTAGAGGGATCAATGATAGGGGAATCATCCCACTTATTTTGGCTACTTTTTTGTTTGTTTTGTTTTTTGAGACAAGTTCTCTGTTGCCTGGGTTAGAGTGCAGTGGCATCATAATAACTCAGTTGCAAATTCAGCCTCAAACTCCTGGGCTCAAGAGTGATCCTCCTGCCTCAGTCTCCTGAGTACCTGGGACTATAGACGTGTACCACCATGCCTGGCTAATTACATTTTTTGTAGAGATGAGGTCTAGCTATTGTTGCCTAGGCTGGTCTCGAACTCCTGGCCTCATGCAGTCCTGCTGCCTCAGTCTCCTGAGTTGCTGGGATTACAGATGTGAGCCACTATGCCCAGCTGCTTTTTTTTTTTTTTTTAATTGGTGCATGGAACCCTCCTAGGACATCCTAACATTGTTTTCTACTTTTTCCGATATTTCTGGATGCTTAAGTATGTCAACAAAAATAAAATTTTGATGGAGGAAAAGTTTTAAATACTTTTGTTCATTTAGCTAAAGGACAGTTTCCTTTACTGTTACAAACTAAACGGAAGAGTTAAATGTGTTCTTACATGTTTAAAAATCAAGTGCTAGGTTCTGATTCTTAAATTTGATTCAAGAATGGTTAAGAGGTTTACTTTTAAGTTTAAGAAAAATTACAACTTCTTATTGTCAAAAATTGTATGTTCTCTTTATATTTGAGTTGTTACTGTATGACCTGATATCAGCAGTTTTTCCCTCCCAGGTGTGTAGTTTACAGACACATTTATTTGTCCTTTAGGAACTGGCCAAGATTGAATCAACAAATACTGTGTAACCTTGTAAATTTAGTTTTCAGGGTGCTGATGGGTATTTAAAAAATAAATGCATCAGAACACTTAAAAACCCTAACCCTGTTAGATACCCTCTGGATTCTGAGTTTGGTTTGAAAAGATTCGTTGATGTATGGTATTTAATTTTTGGATATTAACTGAACCTCAAAATTTTTTTCTTCCTTTATATGTATTCCCACATGATTGTAGGAGTCTATCCTGAACTTAGATCGTGTACATTTTGGCAACTTATTTTAGAAAAGATCTAAGTTTTAAAATTCTCAATGGACAGACAGAGAAAAGAGGGTCTTTGCCAACTCCTTTGGGTAAGAAAACTTTAGAATTTTGCAGATACTCTAAAAATGAAGGCCAACAAACCAGGCATATCAAGTTGTAAAGTTTTCAAATAAAATGATTTGTCATGGTTTTTTTCTTTAGACCGCTGCAGTAAGAATGTCTTTCCCCCCTCATTTGAATCGCCCTCCCATGGGAATCCCAGCACTCCCACCAGGGATCCCACCCCCACAGTTTCCTGGCTTTCCTCCACCTGTACCTCCAGGTAAGTTTATTGTTACTGTTTTTTGTGTTGTACTTTTGTCATTATGATATTAGTTTAGGAAAATTTTATGTATGTGACTATGTTAGTAGTAAAAATGTCTCTCAGCATCATTCTGGAAATGATGGATTCCCCTTTTTTTTTTTTTTTTTTTTGAGACAGAGTCTCACTTTGTTGCCCTGGCTACAGTGCCATGGCATAAGCCTAGCTCACAGCAACCTCAAACTCCTGGGTTCAGGCGATCCTCCTGCCTCAGCCTCCCAAGTAGCTGGGACTACAGGCATGTGCCACCATTCCTGGCTAATTTTTTCTGTATATTTTTAGTTGGCCAATTAATTTCTTTCTTTTTTTAGTAGAGAACGGGGTCTTGCTCTTGCTCAGGCTGGTTTCGAACTCCTGACCTTGAACGATCCTCCTGCCTCGGCCTCCCAGAGGGATTTTCATTTTCTTATGGCAATAGTTTCCATACCTGGCTAAGTATCAAAATCATCTGGGATGTTTAAACAGTTTACAGGACTTGGTTCATAGCATGTAGGTTGCAAACAGCTGATCTATTTTATTTTATTATTTTTATTTTTAATTTTATATTTATTATTTAGTTAGGTTAGTTTTTGACAAGAGT
>CAUYRT010049371.1:0-28563 GCA_963574885.1 Lepilemur ruficaudatus
CAGAAAAATAATTCAAAATAATAATCCTAAGGAAACTCAGTGAAATACAAAAGAATACAGACAATTCAACAAAATCAAGAAAACAATTTATTATTTGACTGATACATTCAACAGAAATAGATATCATAAAAAAGAACCAAACAGAAACCTCAGAGCTGAAGAATTCAATGAATGAGATAAAAAATACAATCAAGATGTTCAACAACAGACTAGCCCAAGGAGAAGAAAGAATTTCTGAACTTGAAGACAGGTCTTTTGAAATAACAGAGGCAGACTAAAAACAAAAAGAATGAAGAAAGCCTCCAGAGTATGTGGAACACTATTAAGCAAACAGATATTTGCATTAATTTGTATTATGAGAGTTCCAGAAGGAGAAGAGAAAGGAAAAGGTAAGGAAAACATATTTAATGAAATAATACAAAATAAAGCTATTGAACCAAGATTTCTTGCTTTCTAGTTCTATAAATAAAAACACCATGAAAGAAAAAAGAGCTTCTTAAGCCCTTTACTTTTATGTGGTAGTACACAATAGAGAAGATGAATATTTAAGCCATTCCTTATTAATAAGCCACTTGCTAAGGGAAAAATATGTTTTTCCAAGCCTTCCAGGGTATCATTTATTGCAGCAGTGTAACACATGAAAATTTTCATTACAGCAGGTATACTTTGCTGGTGGACTAGTGGCTAATCTGAACGAAACTCTCAGAATTTATCATGCTTAGGGAATATATCATGGTGTGGTAGAATATTAGAGAGGAAGAAATCCCAGGCTTCATCTATACTAAATGCTTTTACTAACTTCGTTTTTTCAAAGATCAAAAAACAAGCTTCAGGAGACTTGGAAATATTGGCAACCAAAACTTTACACCTTTGAATAACTTGCAATAACTGTAATAGCCTTTTATCTTTATATGTCAGAAATCTGGTGTAGTTAACAGTAAATTTTTCTAAATGATCTTCTTATAGTCCACTTGTGCAGAAAACCTAAAGATTGTAAGTGAATCTGCTTTCCTATCCTTAATATTTTATTTTTTGCAAAAGAGGACTATCTTCTTTCAAAAATAATGAAGTAGAGTAATTCACATTAGTGACTTTTCACACTGCAGGTTACAAGCCCATTAGTGAGTAGATTATAGAATCTTTTAGTGGGTTGTATCTGACAGTTAAGTAAATAGATTGAAAGTATCAGCATGCATAACATGTATTAAGTGTACATATTCTTTTAAGAATTTTGCTCATATTCTGGATATAATCACAAGTTCAAAATCCATGAATTTGGACTGTTTATTAAAAACAAGCTTTAAACAATTTGCTTGTTCACAGTATTATCTTTTGGGTAATTAGTTAATATCCAAAAAAGTCTCAATGATTAATGACTAGAGAAGATTTAATATATCTGAAAAATATGTCTCTGATGTATCCGAAAAACTAGGAAGGAAAGCAACCTTTAGTTTCATTTGATTTATAAATTGAAACTAAAACAGATGATAGAGCTGTATGATTTGATTATTTAGGTAGTAAGATTTTAAATCTATTTATTGGAAGAGGTCCTTTTCCACAGTAGGTAGCTCTGTCCCTAATCTATAAGTTAGGATGCTTTGAATTACAATGAAAAAGTCAACTCAAACCAGGTGGACTTCTGCAGTGTTTGAGCTAGAAATTGACAATCTCATTTTGTCTCTGTCTCCATCTATATGCGACTTTCTTGCTTCACCATTTTCTAGGTCATCTTCAGCCAAAGACAACTTTCCTTCATGTATGCAAAATGTCTATGGCTGTTCCAGTTCTCACAATTCCAAACCATAAAACCCAGCACAAGAGAAAATATTCAATGATACCATTCTAGATATTGTTCACATATTTCAGAAAACTGTAGTGTTTTCTGCAGTCTGGATCTTGGTAACTATATTACCATGCATTCATATGTTCATGTGTCTCCTATATTTTCTGTGAATAAGATCTATGAGCTTGATCATGTTCAGGTTAAATTTGACATAAACGTATCTTATAGATGGTGGTGTACTTTTCTATAAGAAGAAGCATAATGTCTGATTTTCTCCCATTTTGTGATGTTAGCAGCCATTGATGAACATTACCTAGATCCATGAATTCATTAGGACTTGTAAAATGTTGATATTCCAGTTTTTTCATTACTTGCAATATTCTTAGCTGGAATACTTTTTAAACTAAACACTTCCCAAATTCAACTATTTGAATATCATGGAGCACTGTTTTTACAGGATAACTGCTTGATTATTTGCTTTTATTTAGCAGTTTTCAGAATAATTGGTTTTCTAGCATCCTCCAAAGATGAACAATACAATTTTTAAAAATATTATGAATTCATGGATTTAAAAATACTTTATGTTTATCAATCCATAGTAGTTTTCTTATTGATGCTCAGAGTATTCCATTTTTGACCAATGGGAGTCTATAAATTATTTCCTGCATTTTTAAACATAACTCTAGTAATCTATAATAGCTTATTTGCTTTCATTTCTGCATTGAACACACTCTTTGGCCTAGAGTAATAGATGAAGTCTTTAAATAAAGTTGTGGTTAACTTTACGTAACAAGGAGGGTTAAGTTATGAAACATTTCCATTTCATATTCAGATTGTTAAAGGGTTTACATGACATTTTCCAGGAACAATGTCTTATAAATCTGTAGATTGTAGGGACAGTCTTGCTAAAAGCATTCCATATATAAGGACACTCTTGCTAGCAAATATCTTTAGCCTAAAGAAGTCAGTTAGCATATTTACAAGACGATTAGACTACAACACCTGTCTTTTTTCTTTCCCACAGAGTGTTCCCCTGGTAATTGGAGAAAAACAGATCACAGGTCAGCAGATTTAATTGCATGTCTCTAGTCCACTGCTATGATTTGAATGTGTTCCCCAAAGTTTATGTTTTGGAAACTTAATCCCCAATGCAACAGTGTTGATGGGTGAGGTCTAATAACAGGTGATTCGCTCATGAGGTCTCTGCCCTCATGAATGAATTAATCATTATCACAGGAGTGGGTTTGTTATAAAAGTGAGCTTGAACCCTTCTTGCTCTCTTGCTCTCATTCTCTCTTGCTCTTCTGCCTTCCACCATGGAATGACTTAGAAAGAAGGCCCTCAGAAGATGCCAGAACCATGTTCTTGGACTTCCCAGCCTCTAGAACTGTAAGCTAAATAAATTTCTGTTCATTATAAATTATCCAGTTTGTGATATTCTGTTATAGCAATATAGAACAATTAAGGCATCCACCTTCTGACCTCAGTCAGTATCTCTTTTCCATGTATTTCTCAGATATCTTTTTATTGTTTACTTTCAACAGTTTTTACACAAAGGATAAGCCTATTAACTGTAATGATGACCAGGATTTGAACCCATTTATTGGGGAATAAGAACTCCCTCTTTAAAAACACCTTGATAATCATACTATTTCATAGGTCTTTTGATATTCGTTTACTAACTGAGTTAAACACTTTTTTTTATCCTTCATCCACAGTTATTGGAAACTTTTTATATTGTGTTGATAGAAGCATTTAACTTGTGTATACAACTTTTCTAAAACCAAACTCACTTCCTTTTCTGGTCAACCAGTTTCTATAGGTGTGATGTCTATCAAGAGATTTAATTTGCTTTCCCAAGTATTTTTTCATCCTGTCTCCATAAATCTTGCTTTTGATTTATTGTATAAATAAACGTACAAATCATTTGTCACACCATATAGGTCACAGAGAGATTAAAGTGATGTTTGACACACCACACATCAGTTAATATTTCAGGATCATTCTATTCCCTCCAATAAAAATGACATCTTGCCATGTGCCATATTCCCTATTATAGGGGTGGTAACTAGAGTCTATTGTTCAATAAATTTAGATCCCATCTGATTTGATCCAATATTATAGTACAGGTTTTTACAAGTGTTGTTTATCTCTGCTAGAGAAGATATGGTATTGCTCCTGTATCTACACCTGCTTATCTACTGGTTTCAAGAATTCAGGTAGCTAACTCAAGAATCTGATGAAGGCATCTGCCTTAGCATTTCCTTCTCCTTTCTGAACGTTCACGTGACACACTTTAATTCTTCTTAATTCCCACAGACATTTCCTAACTTGAGTGCCACATAAAGGTATTCTCTGTTGTCCAGTTATCTAGGACCCATTCGCCTTTGACTACAGATGTCCAAACACTCTTCTGAGATCAGGAGTCTAATCTCCAACTGCTAAATTAGTAGCTCTCAGTTCTGCCAAATTTGAAGATTTACCCATTCCTTCTCTCCTCAAGTTTATTTTATCTTTTTTTTTTTTTAATCAGTAAGGCACATAGCTGCTAATTTACAAACAGTAACATGGCCCACAAACCAGGAACAAGGCAGCTGCTTTTTCTTGGCCTGAGAAAGAATCACAAGACTTGGACAACAGAACAATGTGGGGAAGGGAGATCCTTGGAGGACTCTGTCATTGGCTCTACGGGTAACTTGTTTTTGTATACACTACACTCACCTACCGCAAATTCCCCACCTTAGTGTACTCATCCATATATTATTTTCTCCTTGTCAGTGAGTTTTGCTGTGCTGCCACTTTCCTCTTCAATGTCTCTGACATTATCCCAGCATGGATGATATTTAGCCTCAGAATTATTTCATGTCCTTCTGTGGTGAAGACAGTTTTGACCAACTCCTAGTAACAATATAGCAATTGTCTTTCAAATGAGATACAAGCAGCAGTTACATCAGTTAGTTTTCAAGTCCCAAATCTAAGAAGTAGCCTTTGCTGAGTAGCCCTATTTGATTTCTCTCATAGGCTTCAAATCTGCATATGTTCTAGAGGCAGATATTCCAGTATAATCTGAGCAGTTGGATCATGAATACTTAGTAGGGCTCCCTGTGAGATCATCATCTATAAATCTTTTAATACTTGTTCCTTCCCAGGACTCCACTTAAAATAATATTTACTTTTGATGGCTTTATGATAGGGGCTAACAGTATTCTTTCAGGAGTAGTGAGATTTTTCCAAAATTCAAATAGCCCTGTTAGCTGTGAGCTTCCTGCTTGTTAGAAGGATCTGTGAGAGGCAATAGCTTATTTCTCAGTTTGAGAAATATCTCTGTTTACTCCAGGGATTTCTCAGATTGGATTGAACTTGACTTTTATCTCGATTTATCAGCTACCATATATTTGTCATAAAAGTGGTTTTGATTTTTGACTCCTCTTGACCTTCTTTCTCCAAGGAGGCAATTAACATGACAGCATCAATGTAGTGTACTAACTTGCTCTTAATGGTTATTATGTCCACTAGACTGACTCATTAGATTATGGTATTATGCCAGGATATTTACATATTGCTGTGGTAATACAGTAAATTTACACTGATTTCTATTACATGAAAACGCCTCAAACTCTGAACTTGTGATTGAAAAGAAGGCATTGTTAATCAGGTGCATGATGGCATACCAGACCCCCTTGGCCTGTTACACTTCCTATATAGTCTTTATCATTTTAGGTATAACTGAAGCAATCAGAGGAACCACCTTGTTTGATTCTTGACAGTCTATTGTTTACTGTCTGCTTCAAGTAGTAGCTGGAAGGATAGTTAAAAAGAGAGTTAGTGGGAATCAATACTCCCACCTCAACCATTTCCTTAATTAGAACAGTGATCCACTGTTGCCCTCCTGAAATTCTGTATTGCTTAACATTTACTACTAAGGAGGATTCAGGCAATTCCAAGGGTTCTCATTTAGCATGGTCAATTAAAACTGGGTGAAGGATGGACCTAGGCAATAACACCTGTAAAAAGGGCAAAGATGACATGACCCGTATTTTCAGCTACAGGACTAACCACCAAAGGGAATACATTTTAATCAGTAAACACCTCCTTATATTTTATAGTAAGATAATTACATTGTTTATGTGGTATTTTCCCAGGACATGCCCCATAAATTCAAATCCACATTTTTTTATTATAAAAAATCATAAATTAACCAAATATATCCTTATGAAAGCATTTCGTAGATAAGAACTCTGCTGCTAGCAAATATCATTAGTTTGTTTGCCAGGATGTTTGTTATGGTCTGGTTTACACGATGGGATTGGGCCACTTTCTTCTTCTCCCAAGACATCCCTACACAAAAAAATAGAAAAAAAAATAGCTGTTCTACTACTTAATTCTTTACTTTGCAAAGACTTTAGTATTTTTGTTTGTATATACTTGGAATATATTCCTAGAAATGGTATTTTCTGGGTGAAAGGGCAAATGCATATGCACTTTGTCTACAAAGTACAAAATTACCATCCATAGGGAAATTTGCATTTCTACCATCAAAGATGACAGTTCCTGTTACATCATAGCTTCCTGACTGAAGTACATTATCATGCTGTTGAGATTTTGCTATTCTGATGGTGAGAAATGGTATCTCAGATAATTTGGATTTACCTTGTTATAAGCTAGTCAGATATCATGTTGCTCCTCTATTAGAAGAATTTGACAACGTTGATTATTTCCTCCTAGAAACATTTCCCTCACTTGTCTCTGGGGTATCACTTTCTCAGTTCTCCTTCTTCTAATTCTCCTTCAAACTTTAAAAATGGAATTCCTTAAGGCTTCAAGGCTCCATCCTTAGACTTCTTCTTTCTATATATTCACTCACTTGTTCACCTCAGTCAATGTTGTTGTGATTTTAAATTCAACATATGAACTAATGATACCCAAATGTGTATCTTTATCTTCCTTTTGTGTTCTTGAACACACACTAAATAATCTTATGAACATTTCATATTTACATGTCCAAAACTGAATTCTTTCCAATCCCCGTATCTGATCCTCCCAAGTTATTTTAGTAAATGGAAAGTCTTTCTGTAGCTCAGGTAAAATTTCTTTCTCATTTAAACCAAATCGAATCCATTGTCAAATGCTATCAACTCCACTTTTGAAATGTATCTAAAATCTTACTACTTTGAAATACATTCATTATTACCACTCTTGCCCAAATCAATTTTACCTCAGTAATATTGATACTAGAAAGTAGATTATGACCTCTGGGGAGAGAATAGACTAGGGGTGGTTGGGAAGCAGGGCAAGGGCAGAAGCAGGGAGACCAGTTCAAAGACTATTAAAATTATCCAGGGTCATAAAACATTAATCTATTTTGTCCCCACAATTTTGCCTTTCTAGAAATTTCATGTGATTATAATCATATACTAGGATTCCAGAGCTTTGTGTCTGGAATCTGTCATTGGCATGATGTTTTTGAAGTTTACCCAGGTTCTTGCTTCTCTCAGTAGTTTGTTCCTTGTTATTGCTCAGTAGTAATTTGTTGTATGGATACCGATCGATTGATTGATTCACCTGTTGATGAACATTTGAGTTGTTTCCAGTTTCTGGTTATTTCACATAAAGCTTCTATGAACATTTCTGTAGAAGTCTTTTTGTCAGCATAGTTTTCATTTCTCTTTGGTAAATATCTAAGAGCAAAATTACTGGATTATATGGTAATTGTATGTTTAGCCTTAAAGAAAATGACAAATTATTTGCAAAGTGGTTTTATTGTTTTATAGTACCAACAGACAGAAGAGTTGTAATTGTTCCATGTTCTCACCAATGTTGGTATTTGTCAGGCTTTCAAATTTTAGACCTTCACTTGTTGGTGTTCTGGTTTCTCAATGAAGTTTTAATTTGTATTTCTTGGCTCACTAATGATTTTGAGTATATTTTCATGTGCTTATTGGCCATCCATATATTTTCTTTTTTATATAGCTGTTAAATATTTTGCCCATTTGTTTGTTTTTTTAATAACTGAGTTGTGTTTATATATATATATATATATTCTGTATACAAATACATGCGTTGCAAATATTTCTCCCAGACATGGCTTGCCTTTTCATTTTCTTAAATGTGTCTTTCAAAGAATAGATGTTTGTAACTTCTACTCTATGAATCCATAATACATTTATTATTAGAACATATTTTTCTTTTATACTCATAATACATTATTTTAATTTTTGCTTGACTCAGTTGATTATATTTTATAAAAATTTTAAAATGAGAAAAATAAGTTTTTTATATATATTTACCATTTCTAGAATGCTTCATTTCTTTGATAGCCAAGTTTTTTTTATCTTGTATTATTTTCTTCTGCCTCTATATTAATATTTAATATAGTATAGCTCTGCTGGTAGGAATTCTCTGAGAATTCTTTTTCTTGTTTGAAAATGTGAACTAAAGATAAAATCCGAAGCCCTCTGCTGACTGAATGGACCATTCTTGACCAAGGGGGACTCCAGAAACACCTTAAAACTAAGTTCCCAGTCATGATGGGATGGGAGAGATAAAGCACAATTACACACGCACATGATTTTCCTTTATAAATATTCATGACTCTGCCTATAGATTGTTGAATATGTATATTTAGCCACACTGTTCAGTATAAAATCTTGTTCATTTTGTCTGTCCTTTGAAGCATGTGTGCCTGGCTTCTGGCTGGGGCTCTGCTCTTCAGCCTATTGGAATGGCCCCCAACAGGCTGCTACCCTTTATGAGAAATAAAGCTCTCCTTTTTCCAAAGTATAATCTCATTTTTTTTTTTTTTTAGTTAACAAAAGTAATTTTCTTTTAATTTTTGAAAGATAGTTTTACTGGGCATAGAATTCTAGATTAATTTTCTTCTTTCAGCATTATGAAGATGTAATTCCATTGCCTCTGGCTTGCATAAATTCTAATGTAGTATGCTGTCCTTTTATCTTTTTCATTGTTTGTATTGTGCCTTTTTTAATTTAGCCAGTCACTTTTGTGATTTTTCTTTTATCATTGGGTTTTTGCAATTTTGTTTATGAGTGCCAAGGTGTACATTTCTTGGTATTTTTACAAATTAGTGTTTATTGAGCCCTAGAAATTATTTTGAATAAATGAAAATAATTTAATTAATGAAGATCTATCCCCAATTTTAGTGCAGAATATATAAAAAATATCATATTAAAGGCTACAGTCTGATTGTAATAGTTACTGAAAACGCTTCCTCTAGACTTATGCAAATACTGAGAAAATTAGTTTCTTTTCGTTAATAATGTCTCAAGATATTTAAAAAAAATAAACAACCTTAAAAGAAGTAAATATTGCTTGTGTGACTATAAATGGCCCTTTTAGAGTCGGCTGTGTGGTATTGGTCTTACCTCCTCACTCTGACCATACATTTGCCACACTGATATGTCACCATTATCAGTAAATGGGCACAATCAAGGACAGTAATTATTATTAATCATAAAACTTTCTAGTAAATAATGAAACTTAATGCCTTGAACTTGATAAGAGATATTAAAGTATAAATGAAGTACAAAATGTATTTTTGTTTTAGGTTTTTAAAAATGAAGACAATCCTGATCCTAACTCTTATTGCAGCATTCTGCAAAGGCCCTGCATGCCACTCTTTACCAAAGAGGTATTTGAGTTATTTTTATCATTTTTCAATCCTGTAGGGAAGTGACTATTTGTTAGGGAGCATCATAGTTTTTCCTGCCCTTGAAATTTCTGCTTGAGTATTTTTTTCTTTTTCACCAAGTGTTTATAATAAAATTGGTAAACTTTCTAGTAGATATTCTAGAGAAATGGAATAGACTGGTTATATTGGTAAACACTTCTAATTATTAGAGTTTCAGATAAACAAAGTTTTATTGTGAAAGATTGCTTTTGAATGGGAGCCAGATTGGGGTAATCTTTCTCAAGAGCACCCGTGGAAATTTCTTAAAGAATTTCATTTCAAAGGATGAGAAAGAAAGGTGGATGCCAGAGGCACTTTTGCCAGCGAACAGTTAGCAGAACAATTTAGAACTGTTGAAGAATGTTCAGCACAAAACCTTCTCTCTCATGGAATATATAGATTGGTATAAAGCAGAGAGGTTTGATAGTAATGTAAAATTTTCTATGTTAAAGTACAGTAG
Source organism: Lepilemur ruficaudatus (assembly GCA_963574885.1). Classification (NCBI taxonomy): domain Eukaryota; kingdom Metazoa; phylum Chordata; class Mammalia; order Primates; family Lepilemuridae; genus Lepilemur; species Lepilemur ruficaudatus. The sequence continues at coordinate 9,931 of CAUYRT010049371.1, forward strand.
TTTTAGTCAAATCTAGAGAACATCTATTGATTCTGATTTTATTTAAAACGATTGTGTACTCAGAAAGAAAATGCAAGTATGTGACATGCAAAGAAAAACCTTTCACTTAGGGACCTAGACTATTTTAAAACTGTCTTGTGTGTTTTGTGTTCTTGAAAGTCATTGAGAAATATTTTGCATGTTAAAGGTGATCAACTACTAATTATAAGTTGGGTTCAGAAAAGTAAATGATAGTGAGTGGACATCATAACTCAGATGCAGTTATGTAAAAATTATGACAGTCCCTTCTATTTTCTTCCTCAATTACAAAGAATTAAGTTTCAAATTTTGAATAGGCATTTAGTATTGCATGTTTTCTATCCAAATAGAAAATATGCTTCTGCTCTCTAAATACGTTTCTACAAAATTTTTTTTTTTGCCGTATTATGGCCTCACTTTAACCCAGACTTACTGGGGACAGAAAAATTAATTGAGTGCTTTGGAATGAAGGTCCATTCCATTCATTCTTTAGGCTTACAGTGTCATACAAAATATAGGCTGCAATACTTCAAGAAATTCATGATAGCTTCTATACTTTAGAGATTAAAAGTTTTTAATAATCATTTCATTTTCCTAGTTTTTGTTCTTTACAGATATTTTTATTTATTCATTCTTTTGTTTGTTTTAAATTATATATTTTAAGGTTTCTTGCAATAATCTTGAGCTTTTCAGTTAAGATTGTCTAAGACAATTTTAAAAAGACACAAATATTAATATTAATCATAGTTGTTTATTGGCTGCACATAAACTTGAAGGCAGCCTTGAAAATTGTTTTCAAAAATTGTATGCCTATTTAAAAGATAAGCTTTGATGAGGAAATATTTGCACTCTTAAATTTATTTTACAAACACACAACAAATAAACATTAGGTAACATATGCAGACAAATGTATTACAAAATGCTTGGTATATATTAGGTACCCTGTACATAATAATATTTCATATCTGTTGAGCACTTTCTATTGCCAAGTATTTTATATGTATTTTCTCACTTAATTCTTCATAACAACCTTATAAAGTGGTTATTGTCATTACTTCTATTCTATAGATGATTAAACTAATGTTCAAAGACTTGACTAAGTTCATAGAGCTAATAAATGAGAGCTGAGACTTTAGCCCAGGAAGCCATACTACAGCATTCTTCCTTGATTGTACAAAAACATAATGAATATTTAAGGTGAATGTAGACCAGTATTTAATAGAGAACACTTGTCCTCTCTTCTCTAAAACAACAGGTTTATATGTTTTTTATTTTAATAAATGAAGCTAATGTCATGTGTTCTGGTCTCCAAGTGGAGGCGTGGGTTCATATCCCACTTCTGACACAACCTGGGGTTTAAAAAAAAAAAAACATAATGAATAAAATATTAGTGCCAGTGATGATGTATATAGTATGCCTGAAATTTACTTCTCAGGAACTGAACTTGTTTATTGTAAAAGAAAATTTTAAATACCAAAGTGTCTAGTTTTAGTAAAACCATATTATAACACATAAGAAGGACCCACACATTTCAATTGCCTGTAATGTGGGAACATATGATTGTGAAGTAAATGAAATGACCAGTACCAGGCTAGGTTCCACCACAAGTGCCAGTAGTCTACTGGGACACCAGATTTATCTCCATCCTGGCTCTTGCCTGTACCATATGGTAACAGTTTTTTGTGTAAATTTAATTATTGGCATGAGGCTTCTGGGTCTTGTGCCTGCTGGGATATTTAAGCAATGACAATGGCTCCAACAATCTCCCTATTGGTTGGCCCCCTTTCCTTGGCCTGATGCAGGGAGACTGGCCACAAGAATCCTGGAGACATGGGAACTATACGTCCTGTTGGTTTTTCCAGATGGACTTGCCCCATCATCCCATCTTCTTTGCTTCACCCTCTCCTCTATAACATTATGTCCCCATCTTCCACAGCAGAAGATAAAAAACTGTAGTCTGCTCCCACTTGAGAGGGAAAGGTGACTAGGGAGAGGAGAGAAACCGATAGACCATCGACTATAGTCAAAATTGCTTTGGGGACTGAGGGTGTTAAGGCAGGGTTTTTCTCTTCTTGAAAATCAGGACACAAACAAATAAAAATTTGTCTTCTTTTAATAAAAAATTGAATTTGCAATAATTGTGATACTCATGAAGACTTATATTTCCTCTTGTAGTCTTAACATACTTAAAAACTTAGACAACTTTTTATTTATGTCACCACTACACATGGTTAACTGGTTCACTTGAACAGGAGAAGGGGAAAACTTTGCTATCTTGGAGAACATTCTTTCCATTTCTGCATAACCCACATTTAACTTCTAAAACATTAATTATATTTGCAGTGAGGCAAACCGAAATTGTTAGAAGGGCAGTTAAACCTCATGTATTAGGTATAAGCTGGTGGCCTTTTTGAGAGTACAGAGAATGCACAATTATGCTGAGTATTGCATATTATTTTTCACTAATGTCTTTGAAGCAGCTCTAACAATGTAGAAGCTGATTCTATCTCCTTTAAACTTTGTCTCTCTCCCCTCTCCAACTGACCCTGTGCCTCAGGTCATAAAATACTTCACTGCCTATTATTAAAATAGTATTTTAACTGGCAATTTCAATGATATAGTTCAATTTCAGTGGTTCTCAACTGTACCTCTTAAACCTTGTAACAGCATAGTAGCCATGTGCCTATAGCTGATGAAATAATGGAATTCTAAATAGTTATCCAACAATTTTTTCCAGATAAATAATTTATATATAAAGAAAACAAATCCATCCCAATTTAATTTTAGGTGATACATAGCTTTACATATGTAGCTGAAGTCTTTGTGAAAGCATGCAAATTGACATATGAATTAAAGTAACTTTAAGAGTTATCCCACCTGAGCACTGTCAATGTGCTAAATTTTTTTTAGTTATTATTATATACTCATAATTCAAACCTTGGCTGTTGGACTCTCACCATCAGTATTTCCTGAAATGGCATTTAGAACCATTTGATCATAGTGTTTTTCTAGGACATTGTTTCTTACTGCTTTTTGCCACTAGATGGAAGAAGCAGGTTAACAAAATGATATTTTTGGTGCTTCATTCAACTCTAGCCAGAAACACCACAAAACTGTGTTTAAAATCATGACAGTCTCAGCATTTTTTAATCTATCTATTTTTACTGTGGTATTTCTTTTTGCATAAATACTGGATCTAAGAACTGTATTTTTTGTAGAGATTAATTTTATTATTTGGAAGTACTGGAAATTTCAAAAATAACCAAGAAAGAAAACATTTGCTAGCTGGAAGAGGAGAGGTAAGAATTATCTAAAGATATTAGTAACAGGTATGCCACAAAGTAATTCTTAGCATGTATTATTGTCCAAGGAAGCACACACCTATGTTGAAGACACTAGACTAGGTGCTGTGAAACACATAATTGATGACTTGAGTACTGCTCCTGTCTATAAGCTTTTTACATTCTAGAAGAGAGCTAACCAAAAGATAAGCCAAATGAATTAATACATATTTTTTGAATAAGGCAGAAGTGGCTAAATACCAGAAATACAGATGTAATATCTTAGATGTACATGAAGTTTGGAACATCATTTTTATTTATTATTGACTACTTTATGAAGAAATTGGAATTAAAATGAATCTTTGAGGTGGGAGGGGCAGAGAATGGCATTCCAGCGATAGAGGCAGAATGAACAAAGGCATAGTGGCAGGAAATAGCTATTTTAAAAAAAAATGTTTAAAGATGAAAGGACAGTACATTCTAAAAAGTAATTTAAAGTTTGCATAGAGAGGACATTGCAGTTTGTATTTTTAAAGCAGATGATAGATGTAGGAAGTATCCTCACCAACTAAAGAACCATGTAGAGAACTACCACGTGGAAAAGTGAAGCTTCAGCTTGGAAATGGAAGATCACTCAAGTTGAAATGACCTGGGAATGGGAATTCTAGCATCCATTTGATGCCAGTGTTTTATCAGATGGGGGCTTACTATGCACGTGGGTCTGTAAATGATGGGATGATTCCATAAGAGAATTATAAATTCTGACTTACAAAGGCAGTTTCCTGCAGCTTCTAGTCTCCTTCACTAATCTTAAGGACCTTAGAAAGGAGACGATGGTGGTAAACATTGTCATTTGACTACAAGAAACCAATTTTTAACCTTTAAGGCAACACATCATGCCACCTACCTTTTTACCTACTAGTCTATTCATATAAATGATCAAAGAATTCAATCCCAGCTACTGAAGGCAATGAGCTTGAACCCTGATATTATGAGTGGCTATAAAATTATCCAGCTTTTAAATCCAACCACAGAATTTGATTTTATGACCTCCTGTGGAACTGTAGCTACAGGTTAACTAAAGGTTATGAAGTAATATTTCCTTTTTATAGCTCTGAATTCACTGCCTTGTAATTTCAGAGATCACCTTGTATAATGGGACAAGCTTTACAGCATTATAATTTTGTATTATCCAATGAGAATCTTATAGATTTTCCCCCAAAACTTATATTTTATATTATCCTTACAATATTGTTTGTTTATCATCATTTTAATTGCTGAAAATATATGTAGGAGACTTTATATAATTTTTAATTATGAATTTTTTAAGACTTTATATAATTGTAAGCCTCATTTTCCCACTTTTTTCTATACCTTGCTTACAAGTAAGGTGTAGTTAAAACTTAAATATTACTTTATAGTATATCTTAATGGGTAAAAATGTTGTGAATTAAATTCTATTTAAATTTAATGAATATGTGATACTATATAGGATCATTTGATTACCCAAAAATATACTTTTATATATATAATTTCAAATTAATAAATTCAGATTATTAAAAACCTCACCTTTTCATTCTACAAAGCAACTTTGTATCAATAGCTATATATATGCCTATTTTTCTGAATTCAAAATAATAATCCTAGTGATTTGAATATACCTATATTGGCCGTGTTTAGATCTCATTAGGTAAAGTTAATAATTTTATTTTGCTGACCCTTCATATACTTTGTAAAACATAAACGGATTCTCCTACAAGGAGAATGACAGCAGTTTGATTTTATGATATTTTCTGCCCATCTACAATTAAAATCTTTTAAAAAGTCATAACTCAGTAGTAATATTAGATATGAAAAATATAACTTCAAATGTATTTATCAAAAGGATAAAAAATGGCTATAGAAGCCTATGTGAATTATTGGCTTTCTTTTGGGACTGTGTATACATTGGCAAGGTAGAGAATAGAAGCAATTATTTGGAAAAAGCTGGGAAAATGTAAAATTCTGTAGCTGAAGCAATGATATAGCAAGGAGTTTTTAGTTATCCAAACTGTGTATTTACATTGATTCTATTGACTCAATATAATTGTACAACTCTTTGTAACTCTTTGTCCTTATGGAGGCAAGTGAAAAATCTAGAAATAAAATTCTCTAATTCTGATACAACTCAGCCTTAACTTTAATGCAGCTTGGTTTCAATTATTATGATTTGAAAATCGTTGGTGATATTCCTACAGAGAGTTTTTAAAAAGAAATCTGTCCAAAGAAGGTTATACAGTTAAACAAAACATGTCCATTAAAAGAGTATTTCCTGCTTTTTCATTGACTTTTAGAAGTTAATTTGTTCACTGTAGAGAGATTTAATTTTGGCTTTCATAAATCATAGCATTTTTGGCCAAATAACACCTCTCTGTTACTACAGGCGATATAATATTCCTCTGTGGAAATCTGATTTTAAAAAACAAAAACCAAAAATCTACTTAATCTGGCAAAATTCTGTTCTGTGTAGTGCTGGGCATCAAATAGAAATTTCACAAATTTAATGCAAAACAGACTTTAAGCAGTTGAGGATTTGGTAAACATCAAACTATTTTAGAATACATCAGCAGTTGAGCATTAGGGTGCCTAAAAATGTTGTAGATAGTATTTTTGTTTTGTTTTGTTTTTGTTTTGGCATATGAGCTTCACTTTATATATAAAGTGGGTTTTATAAAATAGAAATCTTGCTTAAGAAGTTTCATACGAGAGAACATTTAAATACTAAAATAAAAAAATGTGTTACTTGTCCACACATACTCATTTTGTCACATTCCATAAATTTTCTTTGCAGTTGGTATTTCTAAACTATATAACAAAACAACTGAAATTTCATACTAAAATTAAAATTATTTTGACATTTTCAAGTTTTACTAACGGTGACAGTTTTACTGAAATTTGCAAGTTTCCAGAGGAATGCCTTTGACTATGTAGGGATATTAGAAAGAATATAATCTATTTATAAAGAAAGGAAAAAAAATCCAACATAATACATTTTAAAAATTATTCCAACTCTTTTTCCAAATAAAAGTAGCTCAGAGCTAGATACAATTTGAGAATGTTTAGGAACAAAAGAACAATCATACCACTGAATATAAGGAGTTTTAAACTTTTGTGCAAGTAAATTTCTTTTGCTTTTATGATGGGCTAGTTTTCTAAATGGCTGTTTAAATATATAGCATTCAGTGCTTAAAGTAAGTTATTGTTAGCTCTAGATTTTGCTTTCTTTCTTTTGGTTAGAATCACTTTGGTTAAGTTTCTTTACATAATGAGAAATAAATAAGAAGTCATGAGTGTATCTTGCACTAGGAGATTCAAGTATTATGTGGTACAGAGGGAATAAAGAGTTCCACTGAATTGAATTCAGTTCTGTTCTTTAATATCCTATTTTCTTACAGGCAGTGCATAAGAACTATTTGAAATAAAAACTATACATATGAAAATAAAAATGTACCAGTGTAGTTAGGGAAAATTGGGATGGATAGAAAAATAAATTTTGAACATAACTTCAAATTTCTTAGTTCTTCTTTGGTTCTTCTATGTATCCTCTAGAGTGACTTTTCTGAAAAATCTAAAATTTAAGCAGTAAATTCCCTGCTTAAAATCCTTCAGTGTTCCACATGGATTCAGCATAAACTGTAATGTCAGCTCTATAATCGGCGCCCCTTCTGCCAGCATCACTTCTTTCACTATGCCCCATCTTGCACACCCCATATGCTCCACTTATATCCTGTCTCTCTTCAACTTTCATATGACTCTGGGGTTTGTTCATGCTATTTCCTCTATTGTAATAGACTTGTTTCATTCCCTGTTGTGTTCCTACACATCCTGAGGTCTTTGCAGGAACTCTCCACTCTTCCAGTTCCTGCCATCAGAACTAGAGGCTCCCTGCTCTGTGTGCCCATATTTCTATTTTGATTAAGCTAGATGTTGATCACAGATCTGTGTTTTCCACTAGATTGTGAGTCACCTGAAGGCAAGGAACAGGTCTCATTTTTGTAATTCCAAAATCTAGAACTAAAAAGGCATAGTTACACAATAAATGTTTATTACATGAATTCATTAGGACTTACTAATTATTTAATATATACTTAGGTAAGAACTACATTCTAAGACATTTTGGGAGAATACATAGAAGTCAGCAACTAGCATAGAATGTGAACAATAAATGCTAACTAATTGATAAGTCATTATTTTCAGCCCTCAAAAAGTTTGAAATTAAAGTAGGCAAAGTAAACAGCCACAAGATAGTTACATTCAACATATGTATTTTCCTTACTTGTGCACCTCAAGTTCCAGGAGGCATTTTCTGACTACTCCGAGTTATTTTTATCTCCACTATTCTATTACTATTCTGTGTTCTTCAATTAGGTTCTTAATCCATGTTTTATTGAACTGTTCATTAGTTTGTAAATATGCCCTTTGTTTTTGTCCCAATTATCAAGGCTGTGCTCCAGCCTCGATGATAGAGCAAGACCTAGCCTCAAAAAATAAAAAATAAAAAAAGGTGACCTTTTCATAGAATCGTAGTACATTGAACCTCTGCTTCTGAAGGATCTGGTAATTTAGCTCCCTTAAACACACTTGTGTCAACAACTGAGGCCTCTTGACTTCAAGCTCAACACCTTCCATTATAAACTGATATTCTGTTTAAAAATTTTTTATTTCTTAAGCTATAAGGATTGAATCGGGAGAAATTATTTCTCTGGGATCCCTCTCTCTCTCTCTCTCTCTTTTGTTATTTCACAACCTTAAGTTAAATGAAATCTCTTTTGAAACCATATTTACAACTTTCTTGTGGACGTAAAAACCTGAATATATTCTTTCTTTACCCTAAATCTTACACACCTAAATCTGAGATTGTCCTTCTACAAAATCATTTTATTTCTGACTTTCCAGTTTTGGTTAAGTTACTCTTCAAGTTACTATTAGGTCATTAAATATGAAATATCTGATTTTGAAATCACAAGTGTAGTTTATCATATCTCAAACAAGAAGCAGTAAAATTAATCAAAGTATGCGCCTAAACTATGGACACAGTTTTGTCATCTTAATGGTAGCTTGTTTATGCCAGCAGCAAAGAAGCCTGGAGAGCAAGTGGCAATGAAATTGTGAAAGGTGTTTTCCACGGCTTGTTGAGAATTGAATATTTTTTTCTTGCAAGAAGTGGTCCAAAGCCTTGAAGAAGTGGTAATCAGTTGGTGCAAAGTCTGGTGAATATGGTGGATGACAGAGAGTTTCCAAGTCCAGCTTCTGTAGTTTGAGCAGCATTGTTTATGTGACATGTGGTCCAGCATTGTTTTGCAAGAGGATTGGCCTGTCTTTATTGACCAATGTTGGGTGCTTAATTGCAAGCATCCTGATCATTTCATCCAGTTGGTTGCAGTAGACGTCTGCTGTCATGAGTTGACCAGGTTTTATGAAGCTGAGTGGATAATACCAGCGCTGGACCACCAGACACTGTTAGCTTTTTTGGTGAATATTCAGTTTTGGACTGTGTTTTGGCACTTCATCTTTTTCCAACCATTGTGCTGAATGCTTGCAATTGGCAAAAAGAATACGTTTTTATCACATGTAACAATATGGTGTAGAAATCATTTGTCTTTATGTCTTGACAGTAAAGAAAGTTAAGCTTTGAGACAATTTCTCTTCTGATGCTCTTTTAATTCATGCAGAACCCATCTATTCACTTCTTTACCTTGCTGATTTGTTTCAAATGGTCCAATATTGTTGCACTAGTAGCGTCCAACCTTGCTGCTAATTCATGCATAGGTTGAGATGGATGCACTTCCACTGCAGTTTTCAGCTCATCATTATCCACCTTGGTCTCAGGTCACCCACGTGGCTCATTTTCAAGATTAAAATCACTAGAATGGAACTTCTCAAACCATGGACATACTGTGCGCTCATTAGCCACATCCTTCCCAAACAGTTCATTGATATTTCAAGCTGTCTGCTCTGCATTTGTTCCACAATGGAACTCATATTTGAAAATAACATGAATTTTTGACTTCTCCATCCATGGTTTTGCAAAAATTGCTCTAAATAAATTTGGAAGATAATCACAAGCCAACAGGTGCGTTTGCAAGACTGAGGATGTACCTTCACAATAAAAATAAAACTAGAAGTGTCAAAGTGAAATGTCAGAGGTATCAATTGTCAAACTTAGTACTTAAGGAAATTGGACATTTCATACTTCATAACCTAACTGTTTTGTGATTCTGGTATCATCATTGATCTCTTCTTCATTTTTTTTTTGTCCATAAACAGTTATCAAATCCTATTGATTATTCTTTGCAGATGTCCCTTGCATATATGTCCCTTTATTTCCATATTCAGCATCACTGTTTGAAGACCACATAGATTACTATAATATTCTTTTAGATGGTGTGCCTGGGCCTATATTTTCCTAATGCTATCTATTTCACACTCAATGACCTCACTAGTTGTCCTCAACACCACTTTGATAATGTCACTCCATTTTTTTCGAGAAGATGATTAGCTCCATTTTGCTTGTAAAGTTAACCTCAAAGTTGTTAGACAGACATTCAAGGCCTATAATGGCTGCTCCTCAACCTCTGTTCAATTACTGTCCTTCCAGAAACCTCTGCCCCAACCAAGCATGTCTGCAACTTAAATGATTTGAACCTCTGAACACACAGAACTTTCCTTTCTTTCTGCCTACCCAAATCCTCCTTGTTTTTTTTTCCTTGAAAGGAGATCTTGCTATGTTGTTCCAGGGTGGTCTTGAACTCCTCCTGGGCTCAAGTGATCCTCCCACCTCATCCTCCCTAGTAGCTTGGATTACAGGTGTGTGCCACAATACCCTGCTAAAATCCTCTATTTTTGACATAACTAAAATGTCACCTCCTATAAAGCCTCCTAAGACAATTCTATTAATAGTTCTTGATGATTATCTTTTGAACTCCTGCAATATATGTTATCTGTGCCATTCATTTGGCAATTTATCATATACTGCTTTGTTGCATTTACATATCACCGTATTGAATTTTTGTTATATTTTTGATTACTTTTTAAATTCTTAGGTATTGTCTTATTTCCCTTATTATATTTAAAACTTCTTAAAGGCAGGAACATGTATTTTGTGTCCCCTGGGTGGATTTACTATAAAGCTAATGAAGCTTACGTTTCAGGGCACACTTGCATGGATCCTTCTAAGGTTCTATCTCTAATTTTTCATAATATTATTATTTCTGTTTTTTGCAGAGTTTCCCCAAATTGTATAAACTTCTGGCCCCACAGACCCTGAACCCAGTTCTGATTGGGAATGCTAGCTAACAGTTAATGTTCATTGTGTGCCTACTGTTGCAGCACTGTTTTGCTGTAGTATATTTCTGTTTAGCTGTAAAAAGGATGTCCCTCCCCCAGCCCACCCAAACCCCAATATAATTAATTATACTACTTTCCAGATTTATAATTAAAAAGGATACAGAAATCTAGCAGAAGCAAGGGCATACAAGGCAGGAGAAAACATAGGATTTCTCAGAGCATCTTCCTTTGGCTCCATAGTCTTAGTAGGGACACAGTCCCAGCTGGGCTCAGTCATGAAGGCTCTGAGAAGTTGAGTGCTTTGTTATGCCATTCGCTTTTATGGTTGGAATTTAAATTATCAGAAAAATCTTATGCTAGCAATAGTATATCTTTAACCGGAAATATTAGGAGACATCTACATTCTCCTGGCTCTCAAGTCAAACTCAGCGTCAAAAGGTCATAAGCTTATGGGATGGGGCTGGAGAAAGGGAGACACATCCTTTTACAAATGTTTACTTTCTTGAATTTTTCTGAATTAAATTTCTTAATACAATGATTTTTTTTATTTGCAGTTGTTGAATTTTTTTTTTTTTTAACAGCAAGACTGAGCAGAACCTTGGGGTGGAGTTATCCTTCAATGCATTGCTTTTGGCTGGTTTTCTAAATAGTTTTAAAAAATCATTAAACTCTCAAACATCCTACTACATGAGTGCCACCCATATTTATTATTTTAGACATTACGCAAAGTTCGAAGCATTAGGGAGACTGTGGTTTCCTTTGAAATGCAAAATCACACATAAGGTCGTGATTATGATGTTTTTTTTTTTTAAATCGGCATCTTTTCACATGTTTATTAGATGTATGTATTTCTCCTTCTGCACATCTACTATTCTCAGAATTTGTTCTTTTCTCTTTTTTTTTTATTTCAGGGTATTATGAGGGTACAAACATTTTGGTTACATTTTATCTCTTTGCCTCTCCCTAGCGAGGATTAGAGGCATGCCCTTCCCCTCTACAATGCTCACCATGTCCTTTAGTTGTGAGTTTACCTCCCCCAATCCCCCATCCCTGGAGAATATTACTACCATGTGAGCACCATAGTGTTAGGCAGTACCAACTTGATGGCGAGTACATGTGGAGCCTATTCTTCCAATCTTGTGTTACCTCACTTCGAATAATGGGCTCAAGCTCAATCCAAGAAAATAATAAGAGGTGTTAGATCACTGTCATTTCTTATAATAGAGTAATATTCCATTGTGTACATATGTCAAATTTTAATAATCCACTCATGAATTGACGGGCACTTGGGTTGTTTCCACATCCTTCCAATCCACTTCCTGACTTAGGTTCATCATGATGGTGCCTTTTCATGAACTAATCCCATGGATCTCAAAACTTACAGAGCTCTTAGTGTAGCTATGATTTCTGATGTTTATTAGGATATTTATGACCCTATTTCAACTCCCATAAATAAGTTCTATACACAGACACACCCCTTATGCTTTATATTTACAGGCTCTGTCTTTGAGTCAACAACAAGCAAGCAAAGTTTAGAAGATAATTTCCTAATAAGATAAATTTTTTTTTTTTTGACAGAGTCCTTCTCTGTTGGATGGGTTAGAGTGCCCTGGCCTCAGCCTAGCTGACAGAAACCTCACACTCCTGGGCTTAAGCAATCCTCTTCCCTCAGCCTTCTGAGTAGCTGGAACTACAGATGTATACCACCACACCCAGCTAATTTTTTCTATTTTTAGTAGAGACAGGTTTTGCTCTTGCTCAGGCTGGTCTCAAACTCCTGAACTCAAGTGATCCTCCCGCCTCAGCCTCCCAGAGTGCTAGGATTACAGATGTGAGCCCCAGCACCTAGCCTCTCTCTCTTTTGTTCCTTAAGGTGCCTATCCATTCTGTCCCCTTCTCACAAGGCTTGCTGTGTGATTTTCTAAGATGTAACAAGTTAACAAATTTAGTAAGTCAGGTGCAGCCAAATCACTTAACCTATAATTTTTTACAGAAATCACATGTGTGATTTTACTCCTTTGATAATAAAAGGAAATAATGTATTATACATCGTAAAACATTTAGAAAATAATTGAAGACAGAACAAAATCATCTGTAATATTACCACCCAGATAAATTCTCTATTCACCTATGAATGTATAACTAGGTGTCTCAATTGGACATTTTAAGGATGGCTGAATATGGATTTTTTTTAACTTCTCATGTGTTTTTACAATTTTAAATTTAAGTGCTTTTACTCAGAGAGCTTCTCACAGTTATAGTGCATGCCTTGTCCTGTGTATATTTTGAGCATGAGATCTCTAGGATCACAGTGGGGCATTTTTCTCAAGCATATTATATAGTTGTAGAAAATAAGCAGAAGCAAGCAGCATTAGATTCTTTCAGTCTGAAGTTCCAAATTCTTGGTCAGATAATATGCTTTCTGTTGTATTCCTCTCTCTTAGAGGAAAAAGGGCAAGTAGCGAAGGGAACTGCCATGGTATTTTTGGCTTGTCATTACTAACACTGCAGTAATGCTTCATTAATCTGGATGTGTACACATGAACCTTTGTGCATCTATCAGGTAGATTTGATCCTCATTTCTTTAATTGGAAGAAAGTGTGAAATGATAAAATGAGCCGACTAATGAGGCGTTTTAAAGCATTGTACTGTCATTGCCAAGTCATGTTGATGAAACCTAGGATATGCTTATTGCAAAATCAGTTGTTTTAGATAATAGCAACAACAATAATGACTAACAATGATGTAATGCTACTCTGTCTCAAATACCGTTCTAAGCACTTTCTACTTTTCAGATCTTTTAACCACTCCATAATCTATTTAGAGGTGAGAAAACATATATCTCTGTTGCATAACTTGACCAAGGTCTCACAGCTAGTTAGTGGCAAAACCTAAATTTGAATCCAGGCAGTCTGGCTTCAGAATACTTGCTCTTTAACCCTCATGTTATATTAATACTGCCTCTGTTGCTAACAATAATAATTATATTAACTTGAGTTGCTAAGATCATTTCTTCAAACTGTAACAGAAGAAATGACTTGAAAAAATGGGAAAAATGTTTTATGTCTCTTTAAGACATCCGTGACTCCTTTTGGAGAACTAGGACCTGCATTCCTGATACAGGCCAGTGGTTGGAATGTCTTTTGTTCTTTGTGCCACAGGAATGGATCAAGGGAATTGTCCATGTGGAGGTCATGAGATTATTTTAGCCAAAGATTGGATTAGTCAGAAACTTCAAAAGCTCTGTACTTCTGTTCAGAAGGGGGATGTTGGTACTTTGAGATGGGAGTCTGCCAGCCTTCTCATTTGCTGGCAAAATAATAAACTCCTCTTTCCTTGTCCTCAAACCACTTGTTCTGATTCTTCTGATGTGGTCTTGGGGACAAGTGCCTAGCTTTTGGTAACAAAAATAAATTAATTATTTTCTAATGTTACTCTATTAATTGGGCAGAAATTCACATCTCAAAGACAGTATAGTTTTAACAAGTAAAACTCAAATATTTTGCATTTTAATCACATAAATGTATAAAATATTAAGCAGAAAATAAAACATAGTGCCCATCGTTGAAAATCTTGAATATTCATAAGACCTGAAATATTTTGATTTATAAACTTATACTGTACCTCTAGATATTTTGTAACTAAGTAAAACTGAAAGTCTCCTGTGTTCACCAGAATTCTTTTAATCATCACTGAAAGAAATACAACTTAAGAAAATTTGAGCACAAACAGACTTGTTGGCTCAGCTTCTTAAAGAAGGTCAGATGTGGACAAGTTGGCCTGCTTCAAACTTGCATTAATCCAAAGACTAGAGTGATGTCAATGGGTATTTCTCCCTTGCTCTCTTTCTTTCTCACACTCCCAAGTCCTATACCCTGCCCCCCCCATTAATCTCTGCATCTCTTCCACATCTTGTGTGTCTGTCTTAATTTATTCTTTCCTCCTGCAATAAGAGGCTTCCATTATATGGTGGGGATGAGGGAGCTGACTCAGGCAGTTGAAAATTTGCCCCAGTGCTAGCTTAGCCATCTCAGAGGAAACAGAGATTTCTTCTTCCCACTTAAGCATGTGAGGAGGACAAGGAGTCTGTGACATTGTAGTTGGCAGCCCTGCTAGAATCACAGAGTTGGAAGGGAAAGGAGCAGTTCTCCAAGGGAGTAAAAGTTCTGAGAAAAAGGGAGAAATATTAGCTGGAAGAAATAAATAACTGGTGTTCTTTATACCTCATCAAGCTGGTACATTCGTTATATAATTCTTAAACATAAGTCCTGTGGGTTATTTAAGTGGATGGAGTTTTGTTTCTTCTTTTCCATCTGGAACCCTGCCTTCTGGAGTATTGAGTGGAAAAACAATTAAATATGCATAAGTCATTTTTACTGTACTTCAGGAATTACTAAAATATGTTGTTGGGAGATAAGATTGAAATTATTGGCATTTTGATTTCTTCTGTTAAAGACATTTGTCTTGTGTAATTCTAGAGATTAATAAGAAAATCAAGCGTTTATCATTTTGGGTTTTTCAAGTTCTTATGTTAAGACTTCTCTGAATGTTTAACAGGTATGCTTAATTAACTCACCATATTAATTGCCAATTTGAAGATTTTATTATTTAGATTATATAAAGTAGGTATTTTAATGTAAGTATTAATAGTTATTGCCTATATTGTATTGCCTTTCTAAGACAAGATCCTGGAAGGAAATAGATTATCTCAATATGTTAGAAGTCCTGCTTCATTTAATTTTAATAGAGCATTCTTCCATGTAGCTTCTAATTCTTGGAATAAAATTCTGTCCTAAAATAATTTTATATAAAATATGTATTTATTATGGATTAATTCATTGAATGTAGTAGGCACTCAAAAAAAAGGAACTATTTTAGGCAAAAAAATTGACAAAAAGTCCTTTCCTCATGGAACTTTTATTCAATGAATTTATAGTGCATAAATTATAATGTGAGTGGTCATTTTATTAACCTAATCTATAGACACTGTGTGATTGACTTATAGATAACATTTATTGAGGAATTACCATTTGCTAGACTATGTTAAGTATCTTACACATATTATCATATTCAATCTTTACCTGGGAAGAAAGTATTATTATTTTGTCCATTTTACAGATTAGGAAACTGAGGTGTAAGAAACTGAGGTATACTAAATGGTAGAACAGGGATTCAAACAGTATTTTTTTTCATTTGAAAATGCGCACACTGAACCACAACACTGTGTTGCTTCTAGTGCCCAGAGCATTCACAGGTGCAGAGTAGAGGCTCAATAAATGATTGTTTAATAAAAATATTTTTGGGCCCCACTTACAACAATGGCATGTGTTAGGCACTAGAGATAGTGCAAAGATCAGTGCAACATAGTCTTTTACTTTATTTGCTCTAATTAAACTTATTAATAAACTGGAGGGAGCCATTAACTAAGATGCTTGTAAAGTGACAAAATCTAGGGCAGACATAAATATAAGTATGGCAAAAGTCAACAGACAGCATGTTATAAATTAGGATAGTAAATTACTCCAGGATTGTAACACAAATCAATCAAGGAGTCTAAAACTGCTACTATAAATGATGAATGAAAGGGATTTACAGTTCTAATTAAATTAATCTCAAAGCCATGAGACATAATTTTACTTCTATACTCTGAATCTAGAGCCTGCCATCTAGAGTTTCAAATGTATTTTGTTTGAGCAATGTGGTTATTTTTGTTTTTTAAAAAGGATAGTGACATATGAAACTTAGCATTGTATAACAATTACAATTAAAGCAATTTTTTCCCTAATCACTAAGACTTATTTCCCGGTGGTCTATTTCTTGGTTTTAGGTTACTTAGTTCTAAAAGTTGTCTTTTCTTTTCTCCTTCTTCTTACCTCATTCTATCCTGTCCTTTAGTCCTGCCTCCCATTTTCTCTCCCTTCTCTCAACTTTCCTTTTCCTCCCTGGCTTAGAATTGTAAAATATTAGGGTTGGAAGAGACTTTAAAGGTCATCTATTCCAAACTTTCATTCAATTTAGAAATCTCTCCTTCCATGTCATTGGTAGAGCACATTATGTAGCCTTTGTTTGAAAAGAAAATCTAATGTTGGAAGTGCATTAGCTAAAGAATACCATTGTTAGAAAGTAGTTTCCTATATTTAATTGAAATTTTCTCCCATATACTTACTAGATATTGTTTCTAGTTTTGTCCTGTAAGTTAACAAAATAAGTTTTATTTCTCATCATTGGGATAAATTTGGTCAAAACCTAATCACAGAGCCACATCTAGCTGCAAGAGAGGCAGGGATACATCTATCACCTCTATCCAGGCAGTCATGGGGTAGTTAAAATCAGTGTAGCTGTCATTGAAAGGAAGCAGGAGAGAATATTAATAGATACTTATGAACAGTCAGCAGGAATGCTACATGTAGAAAACAGGAAAACAAATGAAACATAAACATCATGTTCTGTGTTCTTTTATGTGATGATCAGTTAGGTGTGGTCACAAGAGGAGACACAGGAGAGGCTCAGAGAAACAAAGCTTTTTTATACAGATGCTCCTCAGTTTATGATGGGGCTATGTCCTAACAAAACCATCTTTAATTGAAAATATTGTTAAGTTGAAATTGCACTTTCCACTTATGATATTTTCAATTACCTTGAGTTTATCCAGATGTAACCCCATCATGAGTAGATGAGCTACTGAATGCAAACTGCTTTACCACCATGATAAAGTTGAAAAATTGAAAATTGAACCATCATAAATTGGGGACTGTCTGTACTCTCAGGTCCTAGAAACAGGAGACATGGCATGCCATACAGAGCCATATTGGAAAGCATCAGCTTTAATCAGAAGACCGAGGAGCCAAGGGAGCACCTCGGTCATGACCTTTATTGGAGTTTCTGCAGGAAAGACAGAGTAGGGTAAACAGATTAGGATTGCCTAGTTTGAATAAATTTGGCAGGCTCTAAACTGTAGGGGTAATCCCTAGTTGCCTGGTACCTGGCCCTGGGATATTTAAGGCAGAGGAATATTGCCTTATTAGTGCCTTAATAGTGCCATACACAGGGGTTCATGGATGGAACAAAGAGGGTATAACTCTGAATTGGTAAGTTTGTGTATCAAAGACCTGGTCCCAGCTGAGCCCTCTGCAATCTTTAAGAACTGCTGATCCCTGAAAAGGGAGTCTCTTCCAGCCTGAATGGTTTAAGATGACAAAACATCATAATATATAGAAAATAAAAAACATAAACCGTATACATCACTGTAAGAAAAAAAAATTTTAGGTCATATGGTGCTAAATTGAGTGTCATTTTTTGTCCATTATTATAAATGATAAAGGATAGAATTTAAAGAAAAAAAAGATTAAAATTCTGCAGTTTAATTTGTTCATGTCACCAACCTCGAACACTGCTAATTTAACATTAATTTTTAATTTTAAAAACATTACTATTGGGATCTTAATTCTGAAGAGACACGTCTAAGATGTTCATTCTTGAACTTTTTTGATGAGGCTGTTTAGTTTTGGGCAAGTATATACTTAATGCAGACTTGGGTTGAATTGCACATATCTCTTGTGTGAAAGGCAGTAAATTGATTGTGGGATTAGGTAGATGCTGGTACATTGCCATCTCTGACAATTTGTGAGTGGAATATGTTAGCGTAGTATGTACAGTGTGTTGAATGTTATTAGCATGAATCCAAACATCTGGTCCTGAAATTGATGTTCTTTTATCTGATAATTAACTTTCCCTGTTAATAAAAGAGCTGAAAATTTAGATGAAGTTTAGATTTATGGACAATGTTTAGCATACCTTTAATCATAGGTATTTAAAAAATGCACAAATGTACATAATCTACACAAATAAAAAAGGACAAACTGCTTCCTTTATAGTTTATAAATGCACAGGCTCTGTGCCCCACCATCCCTGGTTCTCAGCTTCAGTCAGTTAGGCAGCCTGCTGTTTTCCAAGAATAAGCTCCTGCAAAATCATGAATAAGATTGGATTAAAAATAAAAATTGGATGA
>CAUYRT010049372.1:0-48407 GCA_963574885.1 Lepilemur ruficaudatus
TCTCTCTCTGTCTTTCTCTATCTCTATCTGTGTTTTAAATGAAACAACTTATGTCCAAACTGTGAAGCTTTCTATTTGCAACACTCATTTGTTATCATTTTTACCATTTCCCACATATATAGGTGATGGCATCTCTAGCTCTTTCATTTACCTAATATAATCTCTCTCTCCTAGGTTTCAGTTTTCTGAAATGGGACACTGTAATGTAATATAACTGTAATGCAACTTATTACTTTCTCTGATAAAATTATAGCCAAAGATGATTAAACTCTAAAGTATACAAAGCTGACTGCATTCTTGTTCATAATCATATCATATCATGAATCTCCATTCCAAATGACTCTGGCCAAGACAAAGTTACTAGCTCTCTTTTGCTCACTTGTTTGTGGGTTTAATCTTCTTGTGTGCCTCTCTTCTGTTTTGAAAGCCCTATAATTCCATGGCTCCTCATCCCATCTATCTTTTACCAATCCATTTTTCTAACATCTATCACCTAATTTTGATTTTATTCTCACTTAAAACTATATCAGTATTAGTCTATAGGCAAAATAATTTTTTAAGCCCCTAGAAGCATATTTGGGAATATCTTTGACTTTTTTAAAAATTAATTTTTGCCTATTCAAACACAAAGTAAAAAACTTGACATTGTTTTCTTATAGTATTTTACTCAATATACTAACATTTATTGTACCATAGACAAAGAAAATAAAAAAAAAACAAGTGCAAAAAGCACTTAAAATTAATATTCAACAATATTCCTTAAAATGAATAAATAATGAAACTTATAATGTATTGTTTTATTTTATGTACATAATATTACTCAGTCATATTCAATCACCAAATTAATTACTGGAAAATATTTGTTTAGAGAGTGTCCATTAGTGGTTAGGGGACCAGACTCCAAATTCAGGCTATTTCCTTAAAATCTTGGTCCTGACTCAGATTGGCTCTTTGATCTAAGGGAATTTTCTCTGTGTTCTCTCCATAGATTCCTTATTGAGTTACTGGGAGAATTAAGTGAATTAATATACATTAACTCCCCAGAACAGTACAAATGCACGACATAAAATAATCATAAGCTATATTGTAAAGAGAGACTAAAAAATATGAAATAGCAATTGAAATAGATACTAGATGTACATAGTGACAAATTGATAATGAATAGATAAGAAGGATTTAAAAAATCATATTTTCTGTACTAGAATGGCATATAAATAAATACAATGTGGCATAACACATTAATCTGCCTTAGTATCAAAATAACTATTACTGTGCTATTTACCATCAATAAATAAACACCAAAAAAATCTCTAGAAATAGTGAAAATTCAAAACCTGTCCACATAGCAATTGCTTTTATATTGATGCCATCTCTAGGGATATATTTGGAATTGAAATTCTTGTTTTTGATCACCCTGACATTATTGTTCATTGGAATGAACATGAGAAATTGCTCATCAAAGACATATAAAATTTCTTAAAAGATTGAAATTTAAAACCCATCCCTGGAGCTTGTCTTAATATGGAAACAATTTCATAGCCAGGGTTTGAATTTGAGCCCTCATGTATTTTAAATGAGAATTGTTATCACACTGCTTACACAGTAAAATAGGAGGATTAACTCCATTTCTATACTGATATTGAGACTTGGTGTGAAATTCAGATTTTCTAAAGGAAATAATAATATGTACTCCCATATTTTTCTGATAAACTTTATTTTCATTTTAATGCTCATTTATAATAAGAATGGAATTAATGCAAAATATATGTTTTATGAAATATTAGATTTTTAAAACAATAGTGCCAAAAATGTAATGCTAATTTTTCTGCAGACATGAAAATAATTCTATTGCAATACTTACATATCTATTCTTTTTTTGAATTTTTATGTGGGCCATTCTTTGAACAAGGCATGATTTTTATCTGATATCATAATACATTTATATAAAATGTATAACATGATACAATTACTAATATATTCAATTATATATTTTCTAAGATCATATTCCTTAACACTAAATTAGTAAGACTGAATACAAATATAAAGAATACAGGTTAGAGATAGATATGATTATGTTTCTTAGTTATGTTTTTATTCATAAAGTTACAAGTTTCAGAGTAGACAACATGTGTTCAATGTGTATCTAAGAAAATAGCTTGGGGCATTGCTGCTGCAGGCCATTGAAATGAACTCAAGAGAAATAATTATTAATTCAACAAATATTTTTTAGACACATGCTAGAAAATCTAATAGCCATAGTTAATATAAATGAAATTCACACTCTAATGAGAAGAGAAGGAAAATAAAGAAAATAATGTCATTTCTCCATACATTTTATAATGAGCATAAACAGAATGAAAAAGAATGCAAGGTCTATTTTGGGAAAGCACTTTGCAGGAAGAGATAAGAGCCACCCACCTGACAAAAAACAAATAAGAGAAATCTAACCAGTGGAGTATATTTGGGCTGGAATATAGCCAGGGAGGGAGATAATGGTTTGTGAAAAGCTCAGAAAGATGGATGTAGGTCAGTTTATATAGCATCAGAAAGGCATGTTACATTTATGCTCAAATTACACAAGGACGTCCTGAGGAGAATCTTTTAAGCAAGTGCATTACTTGATTTAATTTACATTGTAAGAATATCTCCGTGACAACCTGTGAGGGTAGTTTGTGAGGAATATGTGTAGGTGGCTCTCAGTGGAGAGGGGACAAGGGAAATCAGATAAGAGGCTATAGTGTTCAGGTGAGAGAGGTAGAAAAATCATCAGAAAATTTTTTCTTTCTGTTGATTAAGAACACAACTGACATCCTATTTAAGCAGATATAACCTTGGTATTAGTAGACCTAAGAATTGAGTCACCAACCCTCAATATTCTGCCACTGTCTGCTCCCCCAATATTTTTTGACTGTAGTGAGAAATCCTTATCTTTTAGTTTCATTCTGATTTTGATTTTCTTTCTTCTGAATGACCAGTAATGGACATCTAAGAAGATGTTATAACATTCCAGAAGAATGTTTAGAAAGAGTAGATATTCAATAATGAATCTCAACGTAATTTTTGGCAGTCCTGTAGCACTGAACGATAAAGATTAGAATTCAGTGCACCCCCAGGGGAATGGCCCAGGTGAATACATTAGGATCTCAGCTGAAAGAAAGATCAACTCAGCCATCACTCATTCTGTCCCTGGCTTAAGGTAAGGAACTCTCAAAAATCCCTATTTAGTATACGGAATAAAGAACCATCTCTGGAGAAGGATCACTTCATGTGGGACTGTAGATTTATAGAAACTAAACAAACTGATGCAAACTAAAAAAAATTCAACATGCCAAAAAACAGGGCCATATAACCATAAATTTAGGATATTTTTTAAAAAAGTAACCTGAAAATACATCCACACATGATCCAGTTATGTAAATCAGCATCAAAGACTTTAAAATGCAATTAACATGCTAAAGAAAATAGAGATATTACCCTCAAAACTAAAGTGGAAAGAAAATCATTGAATAGAGGAATATGTAGCAAATACAAAATGGAGATTCTAAATTTAAAAATATATATATATTTTAAAATCAAACTCCAGTAAATGCAAGTTTAGAGAGTAAAAGCAGGTCTGTGGAAACTGAAAGTAGATAATAGAAAATATGCAAATTGAAAGAAAAGGAAATAGAATACCAACTTAAAAAGAAACATGCTACGTAGGAAATGGTGAAAACCAAATGGAGGGAAAGTGATTTTTTTAATGTGTCAGAAAAAATGGTAATGCTTTGAGAGGAAGGTATTGGAAAGTATCTTTGTTACTTTGGGGTAGGCAAATATATTTCAGGATAAGAGAAAAAGGAAATAATTTCAATATATATTTTTTATCATCATTCTTGATATATTGAAATTGTAAATTACGTGAAATGACAATTACATAAATATTATGAAATATATCTTTTGATAAAATTCAAGAAGATCCTTGCACATTATGTGTCAAATATTATATTTGGTTTTTAATCTATTGGAATCTCAAAAATTCTGGTACATTTTTGTAAGCAATGCACACAAATGCAAACTGATATACATCTATTTTATCTGTGACTACAATTGGCTATGATTAGTATTGTTTTGATGGTATGGTTTTTCCAAAATAGTGAGCAATTGTTGATAAATATTTTAAAGTACTTTGTATATTAGGTGTAATCCTGGAAATTTTACTGAATATTAAAACTATTTATAAGTGTTTTAATCTAGAGATGGAGTTAATTTTTATGCTCTGATAATTTTTTCAAGGCACAAGGCAATTCTTCATTACATGGAACTGTCCCAAACTCAAGGCATCTTCCATCCTCCACACACACATTTAGAGAATCACTGTCTTAGGAAAATTTAGAGAAATTTTTTAAAAAGGTAGCATACTATCATTTCTCAGTCATCATCTGTTGATGAACTCTCATCCTCAAACCCATGTTCAATCACTTAAAAACTTCTTTTAATCACTGAGTGGATTGAAGTATATTAAAAAAATGACCTCATTCCAAACATTTTTAAATTATCACCACCAAAGCTAAGATTCCCCACCTGGGCTACTAAAATAACTACCTATACAATTTCTTGCTTTTACTTTTGCCCATTCCCCCGGCTGATCTCCAAATCAATTCTCCATAAAATAATGGGAAACACTTTTTTCTCTAAATTATAATATGTCATTTCTCTTCTGTCATCCTTTAACTGCCCTTCCTTCCACTTGGAATAAAATTCTAAATATTTTTTTGGCCTAGCAGTTGTTATATGACTTAGCTTTTTGCTACCTCTCTAACCTTGTAAACTATCACTCTTTTACTCGTTAACTCCAACACATTGGCCTTCAAATTCTCCAGGCAAACATGAGGCTTAGGAATCTTGAAAGGCCCCCTCCTCACATTCCAGGTTCCTGGCATGTGTTTTCCTAAAATATGTACTGCTTGATCTCTTGCTTGATTCAAGTTAGATCAAATAATTCCTCTTCTAGCTAAGCCAGCCTTCAAGCCACTCAGTGAGCATGTTTTTTCTTCACAGAACTTATTAAAATTGACATTGTGTTACATACTTATTTATTCATCTGCTAGATTCTATTTTCTCCTTTAGATGCACTCACCAAAAGGCAGAAATTTCGTGCAATTTTAATCGGCTGCATTCGGGTATCTAAAAACCTTCCAGGAAATAATATATGCTCAATAAATGTTAAATCCATGAATAAATAGTTTCATAGTCTCCTTTCTCTAAACTCTCAGAAAAACAGTTAAATTCAATGAGTATTGAAGGTTATAGAATACTTTATTTAAAACAATTTCTAATCTTCCTATTAACAGAAAAGTTCTTTATCTTTTGCCACGTGGCTACACAATATATCATTTTATGAGATCGTAAAGTAATATATATTTTTGGTCTTAAGAAGAATTTATTCTACCCTGAAACTCTTGGTTGGATACTATTGTTTTAGTATTTGCTAAAGCAAATCTTTTAAGCTTCTTCTATTGGAATATTTTTAAATGCCTTATTTATATTCTTCTTTAAATGTGTAAAGAGAATAATCAATCCACAAAAGACTTATAGTAACTCAGATGCCAATGGAAAATGAAATATTTTAAATAAAATACAGAAGTATATTATTTCCCATTTTGTGTTGTATGATCTGTAATATAAATATTTATTGGATATTGAGAAAAGAGAACATCCAGAATTAAAAAAAACTCAAAATTATATGCAGGTGAGGCAAACTCAAAGAAATTACTTCACTGATAATTTTGAACCATCCTCCCAATAGTTCTGACACAAAAAGTTAAGTTTTCCATAAAATGAAAGCATGGCCAATGCAAAGAAATTGAATCTCTGAATTAGAAGCCTATGGATCAAAAGACTGTAGTATTCTAATATTGAGTTCATCATGTCATTTAGTGGAATTGTCATAAATTTATAATTATTTAATCTTCTGAACATTAAGGTATCCTATCTATAAATAATACAATTTTGCTTCTTCAGAGATAGTATTATAAATTAAAGGAAAAAATCTTTTAAAAATAGAAAAATAATATATATGATATAGTTTGTCAATATGTATTTTTGGATAGGGGGTTTTATAATTCAATATCAATTTATCAATAGTAATATTCATTATTATTATTACTGAAGACAGATATAGATAAATTTGTACATATATTTACACTAAAAAATGGATTTGACACAAAGAATCTCTTAAATAGTTGTAATATTTGTTGTAGCATATAGGTTTATTTTCTTTTCTGATTTCTACATTAGCTTCCCTAAGACACTAACTTCCTTTGTGGAAATTTTAAACATCATTTACTTAAAACACCACAAGGAACAATAGGGGAGAGGTAATTTCAGATTTTTATATTTTGTTTTATTATTGGTTTAGCTTAGAATTAGTATCTGTGCTCCGTGGCAAAATTTGTGAAACTTTTTGTATTTTGTCAGGAAGTAGCTGAAAATTCAGAAATAAATACATACCATTTATTGTAATTTTTTAAGTATGTTTTTAAACTTTACAATTAGACTTATTTTCTCAAGAAAGAAAGGCCTACAGTAGCTGCTTAGCATGCTGAATATTGTTGGTGGAATGTGTGTGAAATTCATTACAGTAAAGTCATTTTTTTAATGCTCATGTACAGTAATGTTAGAAGAGGATTCTCTAAGCCTACTGAAGATCATAAAATATATTTTATTCAAATCAGCCAGTCTTTTTGTTGCTTGCTACTAAGGACACTGAGTGGTATAAATAAATAGGTATTTTTCTGGGGTATGAGGGAAAAAGATCAAACACGTTCCAAGAACTATGGAGAAAAATTATCTGGTTTGTAAAAGCCAAACCACTTGAGAACAAAATGACTTGTTCTTTAAAGGCAAGTATTATGGAGCCATAGGGAACGCTAAGAGAATAGACAGAAACTGAATGATCATACAGCACAATGGAAGAGACAAAATAGATTGATATCCTCGGAGAGAAATAGTGTTAAGAATCGACGACATATTAGCTTCTCCACCATTTAGAATCAAGTGTGCAAGAAAAAGCCAACTGAACAGACAGGCACCTTTCTTCAGTCCGAAGTGGGGTGGGAAGTGCTCCTGGCTACTCACATATTATGGGCAGATGTGACGCATCTGTTGCTTACACCTGAGAAAGCTAATTAGTTAATTAAATTCTTAGGAGGAGCAGAAAAACAAGCCTGAGGTATAAAATTTGCCCCAGCAGAGTTGTCTGCTGTACAACCACAATGAATGTGAATTTTCAGCTCTCACCAGGAAGAGAGCAAGCAAGGGAGGATTTTATTTCAAACCAAAAGAATTATAGAAATTAACTAAATAAAAGCAAAAGGATGCTGTATTAGGGACAAGAGGAAGAATGTGTACTTCGCAAATTTCCTTTTTAAGTGGTTTTGCTGCTGCTTTGAATAAAATAAATTTATACCTACTCAAGGCAATGTTATTAAATTAGCCTTATTGATATATAAAAACACATATTTTTGCTCCTTAATTATACTTACCTATTTAAAAAAATGACCTTAATTTCCTGGCAATGCCTATCAGGGCACAGTGTCAGCTGTTAATTAGGCCACAAGGTCAGCATCTATCTGTTGTTATGAGTAGGCTTTGTTTGCTGGCTCAGTAGAAGGCATTTTAGGTAAAATACATTTCCCCCTCATTATTCACATAATTAGGACAAACCGAGAATGCTAAGTTTACTTCAGTTACAGGTCGAAATTTATTTTACACTAAGCTTTTGATTGGGTATCTTGTTATTATAGTTTTCTTTTTATACATTAAAAATACAAACATAGTTTTGCATACACCGTGTAGACAGCATTTAGCTATAATGCAGAATGAACTAACTAAAGTAGCTTGAGCTACAATTCAAATTATGTAAGTTTTAAAATACAGAAGAGCATTGTAATTTTGTTTTAAAAATATAATGTGTTATTTCACTTAGCATTTGTGTAAAGAAAGCAAGGGAAGATTTTATTTCAAGTCAAAAGAATTATAGAAATTATACTTGGCATTGGTATAAAGTACTCGCTCTCAACAAATGAAGTGTTAAAAAGCCATATATTAATATTTTGGTGTTTCAATCACAATAGAAATATTGGAACTAAAGTAAATGCCTTGTATCAAACTTGAAATTAATAAATTCTATTTTATATTAGGTCATAATAATACTATAATTTATGAAAAAGCAAGAAATTATGCTTGCAAATTTCTATAAAATGCATTAGTGACACCTACATAATAACTTAGGGGAAAAAAAGAAATGTGTAACTACATTATTAAAAATATTTTGAAATATTTTGTTTACTACCATAGTTAAAATTTTTATTTAATGTCTCTTAAAAGGGAAAATATTCAATTTTTTTCTTATAATAAACTGTCCCTTCATTATAATTCTTATCATGAAATTCTTAATCTTGAAATAAAGGAAAAAGAATACTATGAAAGGAAGATAACTGCTTGGTCATTAAAATAATATATTCTGGTAAAATGTCTTGTAAATGACTCAGTGTGCCCTTTAAATGCTTCAACATGATGCACTAAACAAGAGTGTATTTCACTTGCTAGGTCAATAAAGCTGGTAGGAAAGAGACACTTTGCTTTTAGTAACCTCTTAAATATCACATAATCGTTAAATAGCAACACAACATTAAATAGCTATAATTCTTTACAATTAATACTTTCCCACAAAATGTATATATTTTAAGACACATCATTTACCGTGGGCCAGAAATGATTATTTCTTATATCTCCTTAGGAGGCATAAATCAATCAAACGATAATATGAATATTCTTTAAACTTCAAATATGTTATAACTAGGAATACTCTAAATGCTGAAAACATTTATGGCAAAGATAATTTCGGATAGGATATGTTTAATAATGTGAAACCTCAGAAAATGCTATATTTATTTGTGATGATTTTAGCTAATCTAAATGTTTACATAAAATCTAAGCTTTAAAATATAAATACTATGAATTATGTTAACAGGGAAATCGTGATTGCAATATAATTTACAAAATAGCATAATTTGCTTGGAAATAAAAAATAATTTTATCCTGGCAAGTGTCAGATACATTACTCTTCCATGAAATTGGCTAATGGAAGCTTGTTTGTCAATGTTATGGTTAGTAGTTACCTTTTTAAGAGTTTAAGCAATGTAGATGGCATTAGAGTAGGACTGAGTTTTAAGATGAGAGGAGTTTTAATCTTTACCAATGAGTTCCTGGTACAAATGGAAATGAGGAATTACAGTACACTTTCATATATTCAAAACCTTGCCTGGCTGGCTCATTGTTGCACATAAATCTACATAATATTCATTATCATTGATTGCCTAGATGCCATGAAATAGCTTATCCTTCTGTTGATTTTTAAAGATTACAGCCTTTTGCAAATACCCAAATATATGATTATGTTGAATAAGATTTTTTTAAAAAAATCTTTATTTTACACATGAAATATGGATTGAGCAGGGTTTTCAAGTTAAAGTGACCTTGGCAAGCCATTAACTTTCCAGGGCTCAATTTTCCTATTTCCAAGATGTGATAACAATACCTGCCTCTGTTTACTGTGAAGAGAGTGAAAATAACAGAGATAAGGCAGATTCTCCCAGGGCCTAACATAGCTCCTGATAGCAAATGAAATACTTTATAGAAACTGAATTAACTTTTCCCAGCCTCTAAGTTTGAGTAAGTTACTGTATCAAAATCATTATCAAATTACTATATAACATGAGTAACTATATAAGATAATAATGTAAGGTAAGTTCCTGTATCAAACTCAAAGGACATACAAATATAACATAAAAACTAAATTAAGCTTTATATTGATTTGGAAATACTGAAGAACAAATTCTGTAATAGAAACATAAACTCATAAAGAAAAAGGCAAGAAGGTAGAGATTGGAAATAACAAAAGAATATTGGTAAATAATATTAGTTACAGAATGGCTTATAGTTTATAAAGACCATCACATACTTTAATTTGATTCTAATAATCACTTGAACTAGTGTCCTGTAAAGGGTTGTGACAGATATGTAATGTGCCCCTCAGGTCCTCCTTCAAGAGATTTTCATTTTCTCATTGCCTACAGCGTAGCTAGCTTCCCTTCACGGAAGCAAATGTCTTACATTCTAAACATAAGTTACTGATTGGGACTCTATGTCTTCCTGAGAATCTGTTGCTATCTTGACTTCCATTACTTAATAAAGAATAATAATAATAATAAAAACTCCAACAGTCTATATGTATAATATCCTGTATGAGGAACTACTGGGTCATTGTGATGTTTAATTTTCTATGTCAATTTGGCTATCCCATGGTTCCCAGACATTTGACAAATGCCAGTCCAGATGTTGTTATGCAGGTATTTTTTTTTTTTATCTGAGATTAACATTTAAATCAGTAGCCTTTGAGTAAAGCAGATTAGCTTCCATAATGTGGGTGAACCTAATCTAATCAATTAAAAGCCTAAAGAAGAAAAGACTGAGGTCTCCTGAAAAAGAGAGAATTCTGCCACCAGATTGCCTTTGGACTTGAGTTGCAACATCAGCTCTTCTCTAGGTCTATGAGTGCCAGCTTACCCTTCAGATTTGGAATTGCCAGCCCCCACAGTCACATGAACCAATTCCATAAAATAAATCTCTCTTTACATACACATCCTATTGGTTCTTTTTCTCTGAAGAATGCTAATACACTCTTTACATTCTTATGTGGTACAGATATTAAGATAAATTTGTGCACATGGGAGTATGTAAGCTTTGGTAATATTTACACAGCCTGTTGCAAAACACATACATCCACACGCACACACACACACACACACACACACACACACGCACACACACCAGTCATACTAAATTAAAGAAAAAATGAAGACTTCCCATATACACCATCTTTATGCCTTAATTTCAAATATCACTGTCTATATCCATATTATTATAGCTTAAAGAGTGTTAATTAGAACCATTATAATTTATAAACAAGAAACTCAATCTTTTTAATAGCCTTCTACTTTTCATATTTGACTGGTATTCCTACCACTGTTATTTATTTTATGGCCATCATTTTTCATCTCCCTAATTTTTCACTTTTCTCTTGCTCTGAATAAGCAAATTGATATATTTTAATTGCTTTTCTTTTTTAATTAAACTTGTATCCATCAAATTTTCTTTGAAATATGAATTTAAACATGTACTTAACCAAAATGTATTTTTAAGAACATTATTAGTATTTCCATAAAATCAATTCTTTCAATCATTAAATGGTCTATTTCTAAGCCTATCTTGTTGGTAAATATTGTCCAAACTACATTCCATTGAAACCCAGGGTGAAGTGATGCTATGTATTTGCATGTAGCCATGTTTTTAGGCTTCCATTCAAATTACTTAAAAGCATATTTTTTCTAATTTAAGAAATCTTACATAATGTGAAAATGAAAATATGTAATATTGAACATTATATAACTTGTAGGGTTCTTAGGAAGATTATATGATATAAAACATGTAAATTGCTAATTTTACTTCCTTGCAGATAAAAAAAATACTATCATGTGACAGTTTGGCTGTTGGAAAAATTGTTTATAAATAAGAATGTCAATAAGAATAATTTTGAAATCTGAAAAGACTATTAAAAATATCTATATGATGGCACAGAGAGCTCTGAATCAATGAAAACTTGTATGACCAAGACAACAGAAGTATTGGAAGCCAAGTCAGGTAAACCCAATATTTGGCACTGCTAATCCCTTGAAGCATGATTTAATTCAAAAAGAGTAAGTGAAAGGCTGGTAAGCTGAGTAAAAATTTGTCAACAGAGTTACACTAAATCTTTCAGAAGTCTCACTAAATCTAAGTTGAGTGTCTTCCGAAGAAGAGAGACTACAAAAAAAAAAAAAAAAAAAAAAAAACAAGGTTTAGAGTCAGAAATATGAAAAGATTCATGCAAGGACAAGGGTATACTAGAATGACAAAGAATTAACAAAGAATTAATCAAAGATTCAAAACTAGTTCAATGTCTGAATAGATTGAGGTAATATATTCTTAGCATACTAATCTAAAATTAATTAGATTTAACCATCTTCTGTATAAGATATCATTATTCAAAACCCCAAATTATCTCTATACTTACATATGAAACATCTGGTAATTATAGTAATAAGATATATGTGAATATATATGAATTGACCCTAAACTGAGTGGAAAAATAAAAATACCCCAGAGGGGTATGTGTGTGTGTGGGGGGGTGTATATATCTCAATCAGATATAGGCTTTAAAAAGAAATTTTATTAGTATATTCAGGATGACAAATGTGAAGGTAAAATCATAAAATTTTTCAGTAGAGAAAGAGAAAGGGTAAAACAATAGTTAAATGGAAATTCCAAAACTGAAAATAAAATAACTGAAATTCAGAATTCAATGGCCGGGTGTTGTGGTGGATTTAAATCTGAAAAGAGAATTAGTAGACTAGAAGATAGATCACAAGAAAACATACAGTCTGAGGCTCAGAAATAAAATTATAAGATTAATAAAAAAGAGCATGCACAGTATATAGGATATAGTGAGTAGAGCAGAAATGACATTGAGGTCCCAGATGAAATGAAAGTGACATGGGGTATAAGCATTAATTGAAGAAAGATTGATGGATAATTTCTAAAATATATGAAAAATAGTAAGCTAATCACAAAAGAATATATTTGCATGGTTCCTGTCTTAGTCTGTTTGCTGTTGTTTATAACTGAATAACTGAAACTGAGTAATTTATAAAAAAAAAAGAATTTATTTTTTCCCAAGGTGGAGGGACTGTATTTGGTGACGGTCTTTTTATTGGTGGGAACTGTGCAGAGTCCTAGTGGTACAAGGCATCACTTAGCTAGGAGGCTGAGTCTTCTAGCTCAGGTCTCTCTCTCCTAATAAAGCCAACAGTCTCACTCCCGTAATAACCCATTAGTCCATTAATCCTGCGGTCCCCAACCCATCTGCAGCCTGTTAGGAACAGGGCCTCACAGTAGGAGGCTAGCAAGCAAAGCTTCACCTGTATTCACAGCTGCTCCCTGTCCTTGTCGCTCACATCACTGTATAAGCTCTGCCTCCTGTCAGTTCAGTGGCGGCATTAGATTCTCATGGGAGTGCTAACTCTACTGTAAACTGTACATGCCAGGGACCCTGTTTGCATGCTTCTTATGAAAATCTAATGCCTGATGATCTGAGCTGGATCTGAGGCGGTGATGCTAGAGCTGGAGAACAGCTGCAAATACAGATTATTATTAGCAGAGAGGTCTGACTGCATGATAAATATAATGTGCTTGAATCATCCTGAAACCATCTCCCTGGTCCTTGGGAAAATTGTCTTGCATGAAACCAGTCCCTGGTACCAAAAATGTTGGGAAATGCTGCATGAATCCATTTATTCATGAATGGATTATCCATACATGAGGGTAGAGCTCTCATGACCCAATCATCTCTTTTTCCTTTCTTTTTTTTTTTTATTTCAGGAAAATATAAGAGTACAAACATTTTGGTCACATTTTATATCTTTGCCTCACCCTAGTAAGGGTTAGAGGTAAAGGCCCATCTCTCAATACTGCCACATTGAGGATTAAGTTTCAAAATGAGTTTCAGAAAAGACAAACATTTAAATGATAGCAGTTCTCATTACATATATTTCCGAAGTGAACAAAACTAATCTGATTTTGCAACTCAGGATTGAGTTTCCTTCTCAGGAAGAAAATTAAGATGGTATACAGGAGAGAGTAAGAAAGAGGTTTCCAGTTTAACGGTAATGTCTTATTCAGTGAGTCTGATCACTTTATTATAATTCATTAAGATGCACATTTATGGTGTATGCACTTCTTTATGTGTATGTTATACATCAATATTATTTAGCTCAACATAATTTATTATATGCTTTTTACTATTTCTAAATATGTAACATTGAAATCATTAGAATCTTATCAAAATCTTAAGTTTATGAGAATCCCAGTAAAAGAAATATAAATGGGGAAAATTTTTCGTCTATCTGTAGTTCCACAAATTTTTGGCTATCTTTCCAATTAACAATTTAGTATAAATATAGAAGGAATTATTTTCACTTTGTTCTCACTTGAGTGCTCTTATTCTGGGGAGTCCATAAGCAATAATTGCCTGTTCAAGACTCAGTGAAAATGCAGAGACTCTGAAATATGTTAAGAGATAAAAAACGCAGCCCTGTTCGATTTCCATCCTTTCTTCCTCCCTTTCAACTCTTCTTTTAATCTTTCTCCATTTCTCCCTCATATAACAAGAAAACCTATGTGTATAATCTTGTCTCATCGTGAAATATCCACAAAAATGCGCACTGAAAAAAATACATGTATTGGCATCAAGAAATCTCATTTGAGGGAAAGTTATGGAATTTCTTCCAGATTCCAGTGATAATCAGGTTTATAAAAGCCATGAGCTAACCAGCTAATCTCAAATATAATTAGTCATTTAATAGTTTTCATTAAAGCTTTAAAATCAAAGCTTCACCTAGGTACATGAAAGAAAATCAGAAATGAAATCAAATAAAAATGATCAGCTGTATGTTACAGAACAAGTTAGAACAGGGGTAAAATTCATAATAACTTTGTATTCTAACTTGATTTGTATCATTTTCAAACTGTTATTATTCTTTCTTGTACTCTTAATATTAATATAATAAATACTGACTAATTGCAAAAGGGGCAAAACATATTTCGGGGGTTTTTTTGTTGTTCTTTGTATTCAGGAAGATGCTGTGTTTAAAGGGCAAATTCAGTTTTCCAGATGAGGTCAGCCTGGAAATCTAAAGAATTCCTTTTGATTCATGCAGAGTCATGTATTAACCACTTGAGATTTTGATAAAGGGGATTTAAGATTTCTCTTTTCGCCTTTACAGATAATTGCTTTAATAACTTATTCTCCAGTTTGTCTTCAGAAAATCAGCCTTCTAAATTAGTTGTCTATTGAAGGTCCTCAGGTTTACACAATGTCAAATTTAGTATTAACTGAAGTATATTCTCTATCAGAAGAAGAAATCCCATCTCTGCTTATATTCAATGCCTTCCTGCCATAATATATTTAATCTCCATATCTGAATTAATCATGCAGTGAAAAAAATTTCCAGAATGACAGGTTAAAGATTCCCTCGTTTCATCATCTTCAGGATGTAGAAGTTCCAGAAAACAGTTGGCCAATACTAAGGGCATTCAAAAGTATGCAATTTTAATGATAGACATACATATGTGTGTGTATATATATAATATATAAATAACAGGTTATTAACATATTCAAATAACAATATCTTATACTAAGTCATTTAAATTATACACACGTTTAGTTATTTTCTACAGACATATGAACTGGACTAACTTTATAAATTCTTCAGAAAATATTGGGCTTTTTTTGTAATATGCTGAAACACGAAACGTCTAATTATAGTCATGATTGCTCTTCAGGAATCCAATTCATGATGGCTTCCTCAAAGTAGAATGTAATAGTGGAATAAAATTAGGTATATAGGTATCAAGATAGCTTCTGAATGCTTTTACAGAAACTCACTCTTGGTAGCTACATCAGACTTTGATGTTTTCAGTCTCACAGTCATACATCCAGAAAAGGTGGAGTAATCTCTACACCAATCCTTTCAATAATTTTGTTCTTGGTTTTTCTGCCTCTGACTCTGTTTCTTTTAGCCTGTCTTCTCTCCAATTTTTATTTTAATAATGACTAATAACATATTCTGTTTTCACAATGTTGTGACACTTTACTACAATATTGGCATTTTACAATATAAAATAAAGTAATATAAAATGTAACATTCTTCAAATAAGTGGATGATAGTTAGATTTTCAACTGTGAAGTACATACCTAGTCTTAATTTACTGCCATAATTGTTATAATTCTTTCAACTAACAGTGCATAAAAGTCACCTTTTATACTTGGCGAACATGTTGATTGAACTAGGCTGATGATTTATGAAAATGGACAATCCATGTAATCTTATGCAACAATTTGACTATGGATGCGCACTAACCATCTAATGAAATAGTTATGTTTATACATTTTTATTAGGGTTTTTCCTGCAAAAATTGTAGCCAGGATATTGATTCAGGCAAAGTGACACTGGCTATATTTTCAATTATCCAAACATATGTTTAAATGTAAAATAAAGCATCAAATAAATATTTTTTAATTTTTATTTTAATTATTTTGGATACATAATGGTTGTATATATTCATATGGTACATGTAAAAAATGTTTTGATAAAGACATAGAATATGTAATGATCAAATCAGGATAATTAGGGTATCTGTCACCTCAAATATTCATCATTTCTTTGTGTTAGGAATACTCCAATTCCATTCTTTTAGGTATTTTAAAATATAAATTATTGTTAATTATAATTTACCCTGTTGTGCTACTAAATACTAGATCTTATTTTTTCTTTTAAGCTGTATTTTTGCTTATAGAAACCCTAATGATATAATTTTTTTTCATTTATAGATGATATATCATGAAAGAGAAAAAACAGTTTTCATTTCTGATAAAATCATGATGCTCTTGTTTCACATATGAATAAAGTTATCACCTAATTTATTCTGCTTTTAGTACTATGCTTTTAAATAGTATTTAGCTACATAACAATTAGAGTCACTGAATTCTAAAACTGTTGTGTTAAGAATATTAAAACACTTTTAAAGTCTACAATTCTATTGAGAAAAGGTACATCTGAAATAATTTCATATTTTCTTTTAGAATACACATTAATTATGCCCTTCAGTAAAAGGATAACAAAATGAGTACTCGGATTTTTCCTTTTGTATGCAGAAATAGGCTGATGACATTTGGAAAACAGTCAAACAATTAAAATGATTTACCTCTTAATTCATTGTAATTATAAGATGAATAAATATAACATAAGAACAGAGATTTTTCTATCTTCAAGTTTCTTATCATATATTGTAGTGTAAAGCACAAATGTATATGAAATGATTAACTGACAGTGTAGAATATTATATAATTGACAGATGAAATCAGTGGTTTAGACTATAAACATTGGAAAGGATATTCTAGGTAGGTAGCTGTCTTTCAAAGAAAGAATAGAAGATAATGAAGAAGGATGAAAATGGAGTAAGTTACAGTTTTAAAATATAAAGTAAAGTTAAATAAATGTGATATGATATATTATAAAATGACCTGAAAAGATAATGAAATTTATATTTGAACATAAATGAGAATTATATAGTAGAGGGATATTAAGATGAAAATTCAGTGGTAACTAGAACAACAAAGGGTGGTGCTTTCCCTGATTTTGCCCTATTCTCTATTATTTAGAATGCATGCAGCTTCTGCCAACTATTTATTCTCTTTCTCCTAGATAATATAAAAAGCAGCCAGGTAATCAATCTATCAATAATGTCCAACCTGAAAATCATTAAGGATATATATCGCATTACTACTCTATACCCAAAGGAATAGGTGCTACCCTTATCCTAAGTCACATATCTGTGGGAGCCGGTTCACCTTCCTGAATTCATTCTTCTCAGGTCTCTCAGTCTTTCTGTGTCTTCCCCAAGGTATTTGAAGCTGCAATCACATTCTACTTTTTACTTTTATGAGATTGTGAATTTTAGATAGCTCATATAAGTCAAATCATGCAGTCTTTTTTTTCCTGTAACTTCTATTTCACTTAGGATAATGTCCTCTAGATTCATCAGTGTCATCACAAATGGCAGGATTTCCTTTTTATAAAAGGTTGAATAATATTCCATTGTATGTATCCGGCATGTTTTCTTTATCCATTCATTTACAATGGATATTTAGGTTGTGTACATATCTTGGCTATTGTGCATAATGCTGTAATGAACATGGGAGTGCAGATATCTCTTCAAAATACTGTTTTCATTCTTTTTGCATGTATATCTAAAATAGGATTGCTGGATCATATGATAATTCTATTTGTAATTTTTTAAGAAACTGTCATACTGTTTTCCATAATGGCTAAACCATTTTACATTGCCAGCAATAGTGTTCAGCATACAGGTTTCCAATTTCTCAACACTTTTTTTTAAAAATAATAGGTAACCAAATATGTGTAAGGTGATATCTCATTGTGACTTTGATTTACATTTTTCTAATTTGCACAGAGGCTCCATTGCATGCCAAGCCCTCAGACCACTAGACCCCTTCAAGATTCAAGTATCACTTTTTGCTAATAAGCCCACTTGCCTTATATGCACTGGCAACAAGATGTGATAAAAAGAAAACAATCAAAATATTATTTAAGGTTTTTGGCTCAAGCATTTGTGAGAATTGTGGAAACACAAAGTTACATTTGGCTGAGATCCTCACTGCCATATACCAGTACACTTTACTTGGTAACATGTGCAAATATGAGACTACTTTAGTATTCACATGCTTCAAACATCAAACCAGAAACTACCCCAAATGTACATCAAGAGTAGAATGGATAAATACATTGTGGTATATTTATATAATGGCATATTACACAATAAGAACAATAGAAAACCACAGTACACAAAACTTGGATAAATCTCAGAAACATAATATTTACAGAAAGAAATCAGACAAAAAATAATTCATGATTATATTATATAAAATTTCCAAACAAACAAACTTAAATACTGCTAGAAGTCAAAACAGTGATTACCACTGGTAGGAGGAATACCTGGAAGTGTATTTTGGAAGGTTTCTGATTCTTGTGAAGTTCTATTTTTTGACCTGTGTTCACATAGTTGTGTTTATTCTGAAATAAAATTCTAAAAGTAGATATTTAGTGATTGTGTACTTTCATAAATCTATGTTATATCTCAATAAAGGGTTAGCAAAATAAATCAAAGAAAATATATTTTTATGTATTTGGTATATTTTCCCAACAAGATCTTCTGTACATAAAGGTCTCTAGTTCCTTGAAGAAAAGTAGATACAAAAAAGTGTTCATTTGATTGTCAAGCACGCTGATTTAATAAAATTCTACCTCACCAAATAAGAAAAAATTTAGATTCAAAAACTTGTAATAGTTGCCTCAAAACACTATACAAATATGAATTTTATTTAAAAAATTAAATATAACACCATTCTATACAAATATATACCTGTTAGATTGATATTTGTTATTTTTTGATTAGACACATGTATTGACTGAATTTAAAAATCATTTAGCTTTGCTGAAGTCATACTTCTTTTTTCTTTTTTAAGCCATTCTCTGTCATTAAGAGCTCAAATAGGAATGAATATCTTGTCAAAGTCCTTCTATATGCCCATATATCAAATACATGATTACCATTTATGTGGAATTCTCTCATTCTAAAATATATTTTCAAGCAATAAAACACACAGACTTAGCCTTTGTTAAATAAACGTCAAAGCTCTATGTGGCTAGCCCAACAACAAGCATTAGTTACCGTAAGCTGAATATGTTTATTATACCAACTATTTCTCTTATAATTGTCTTAATTATTTTGAAAATTATGTCTTTAAAAGTGTCAATGTTATCAAGAGGCCATCTCTCCAAAATAGGTGTGTTTGGAGGTGTGCTCCATGAAACACACATCATATATGTGCCAAACGAAACCTAAATCTGACATATTATTAGAAGTGTCAAAATCCAGTGACTATGTGGTTATTAAGATGGGCATTTTTGAGATATTTTATAATTGGCCATATTTATAGCCAGTTACAACAGGGTTCATCAGTAACTAAACAGAATTAAATGACAATGGCTGTTAAGAAATCTAGAATAATTGGCAAATATGACATTGCTAATTCTCAGACACAAAATAAACTATTTAAAAGAAGTAATAATAAGTCAGTCTAATTAAATGAGGTAGTATCAGCATATGTGACAATAACATTTCTCATCTTGCTCATTTACCGGCAAGAAAAGGTTTAAAAATACAATTCACATAGATGCAGTTTAAAGTTTGTCTAATACCAAAATAATACATAAAAAGATATATTCCAATTTTTTCACAATGATCACTTACAAAATGTCACAGTCAAGCATGCCCACTTTTGCCCCTTCCATTCATAGAACTGTAACTACTATCAAAAGCAATTAGACCAGGAAAAGAAACAAAATGTATCCAAGTCAAAAGGAAGAAGTAATTTTATCTCTATTTCAGAAAACATGATCCTATACATAAAAAAACCCAAAGACTCTACAAAAACAAAATTATACCTAATAAATAAATTTAGTAAAGTTGCAGGATATAAAATCAACATACAAAAATCCATGGCATTTATACACAAAAAATAACTTAGCCAAAAAAAAAAAAAAAATCAAGAAAACAATCCTATTTACAATAGCATAAAAAATACTTAGGAATAAATTTAACCAAGGATATTAAAGACCTTTATGCCAAGAACTATAAAAAATTAAACAAATTGAAGATTACATAAATAAATGAAAGCTATTCCTCATGAATCAGAAAAATTTTATAATTTTGTTTAGTTACTTTAAGGATAAACGTTAAGATCACACACACTTTGAATGCAGAGAAATCTCTCCAATTACATATTCTTTTAGTTTGTTCTATGTACCTTAATAAATTTTAAAATATTTGCTCTATTTCTGTGATTTAGAAATGTTGATAGCTAATATACATTGATTACATTGATTTGTATGAATAGATTACATTTAACCTATCACACAGTGTATAACATACTAAAAACATTAACATTTACTTACAAAATAATTAAAACTAAAAGTAAATTTTAATCACAAAAAATTATTTGTCTCTGACAGTTATTATGAAAAATATATCAGTTGACCATAGTAACAGAGTGACTTTTAGCCTACAAGCTTTGCAGAGATAAGACAAAAAAATTATATTTTGTCTTTAATTATTGATTGACATTAATTTATACCAGTTTGTTAAATCTCCCGGTTATCTTCATTTTAAGATTTCATTTACTGAATGGAATGCTTTGTCTTCAATGAAAAATACAAATAGTTAATAAGAAAGATTTTAATGTAGGATAATGTTTCTTGCTCACAGAAATTATTGTCTACTCAAGCTCAGATACCAGTGGTTTTAGGTTCACTAGTTCTGTCTCTGTGGATAGTGAGGCTCCAGGATGAGAAAAATATCCAGAGAACATTGGGTCTTTATAACTGAAGTTGGTAAGTCACCATGCCCAAGTGCACCTATCTGAGAAGTACCATATTTTCCTTATTCATCGCTTAACAGTATTTCATAAATTACAGCTCACCAACATTTACCGAGTACCTGCTATGTGTCCAGAGGCAGATAGATCATTGTAAGAGACATTTGAGCAGTTATTTAGTACCAGTTGCATTTATTATTTATTAGGGCATTAAAACAATGGAACCAATTGTTGTAAAGTAAATTGTACTTCATTTGGCCATTGAAAAATAAAAGAAAGGAAGAAAAAAAAAACTGTTGGGTATTTTATAATGTATTTGGTTGGCTACTCAGTTGAAATTCTGAAATTAAATTTTAAAAATGCAATTCAGTGATGTTTACTAGAAATAATTTGTTAAATATTGTTAAATATGTTTCAAAGAAGTTGCTTCAAAATTCTTACAAGAAAACTAACAAGAGAAAAAGAACTAGATGAAAT
Organism: Lepilemur ruficaudatus; assembly: GCA_963574885.1. Lineage (NCBI taxonomy): Eukaryota > Metazoa > Chordata > Mammalia > Primates > Lepilemuridae > Lepilemur > Lepilemur ruficaudatus. Next base: position 21,635 of record CAUYRT010049372.1, read on the forward strand.
TGAAGCTTCTTTAGCAATATTTTTAGCATTTTTCAAGAGAACATTGCCTAGTGACAATGCATTAGTATTTGACCATATTTCTCCATGCAAATTTTAGTAATATAACAGTTGCTTCTTTGATATCTAAATATGTTTTATGTATTTGTATAATATGTGTGTATTTGTGTGTGTGATTGAAAACTCACCACACTATTTTCCTTCTCGTGATCTCTGCATGTTTTGGAAGAACCTTATATTCTAATTTAGTAATTTCAATTCAAGTAGTAATATCTCAAGTTTGATCTTATCGCTATTTTTTACATTATACAACTGAGATTCTAGAATTTTAAATGTTACTAAAGGTAAAAAGCAAACATTTGAATTCAGATGTCCTAATTCCAAAGCATGAAGTCTTTAACACATGAATGACAAAGTCACTGAATGCCAAAATCCTTTATCAGTCACATTTTTACATTAGTTTACTAAGTTTTGATTATAAGGCCGACTGGCTAAGGCAAGTAGTAGATGATCAAGTTAAAATTTAAAGTAATTAAATTATTTTTCCTGCAAATGCCCTGTCTTCACAGACTAATGTTTACGTACTATATTTATGATTTAAAAAGAACAAAAATTATAATACAATAGTGACCAAATCACCCATTTAGTCATTCAGATTATTTCTCTAGCAATCTAAACCCATAAAATAAAGTCTGAAAATTTTATCTCTGACATGAAACTGTCATGTCAGACGTATTTTAAACACTCAGTTACTCAAAGTCCTCTAGTCACTTATATTTTATCTCAGACTAAAATCAAAGTGGTTTTTAAAAGCTGTTCATGATGTGAAATCTCTTGAACACTCACCCTCTTTAGTGACCTCTCCTCAGCTCACTATGATCCAACTGCAGTTGCCCTCTAAAATGTTTCCCAAACTCATCAAGCACACTTCCACCTTACAGATTTTAAACTTCTTACTCTCTTTGCAGATCCCTGCATGCCCTATTCTCTCACTTCTTCATACTTGTCTGCTCGAATATCGTTTCAACAGTGAGGCCTTTCTTGACAGTACTCAGCTTATAAGTATTTAGATTGTTTCCACAGATCAGGATCGTGTGTGTGCGTGTGTGTGTGCGTGTGTGTGTGTGTGAATATTTCTTTGGGCTAGTTTTTAGAATGGAAATATTGCATCAAAAAAAAGGGCACTTTTATTTAAAATTTGATAAATATTAAATTGAAGTCCTTAAAGTTTATGCAAGCATTGTATAAGGGAGGCTGCTTAGCTATAGTCAAAGCCAACTGTTCTACCATTCATTTTTTGAAGTATTTGCAAAAATAATGGAACCACATGATATTTAGTTGACTAAGCTATAAATTCTTGTTAGTTATTAGCCAGATGAGGATCCTTTTAACTGTTTCTTGGCTATTTCCTCTGTAAATTGTCTGCTAATGAAATTCTTCACTCTAAAGTTGTGAAAATAATTATAATATTTTATTCTACTGATTTTACTTTTTCAAAATTAATGAAATATTTAATTAATTTAGAATTAATTTCTGTGCATAGGATGAGGAAGATTTCCAAATTTTTATTCTTCAAATGGTTAATTTTTCACAATGTGATTAATTGAATGTTTTATCTTTTCCTCACAATGTCACCACTACTATACACTAGATCTTCACATATACTTATATTTCTCTGTGCATTATCCTATTTCCTTAAGCAATTTGCTTGAGTAGTCTTTCATCTTTATATTGTCCATATTTTTCTCCTTACCTGTACTTTTATTCTTTTATATGAGTTTTATAACATGCTTTCTTATTGTTCAAAAAAACTTTGTCAGTAAAATTACGTTAAATTGATTAATATAAGAATTGACATATTTACAGTATTGACTTTTTCTCTGTAAAAACATTTGACATTCTCCAATTTATATAAATCTTTTTTATTTGTTTAAATTAATAGAATTTTAAAGTATCTCTACTAAAGTTCTTATTTTCCTTGGCAAATTTATGTGTGAGTATGTGTGAGTATTTGTATGTTTAATCATCTTTATTGCTATTATAACTAGGATTGTTTTCTTTTGTTAAATGTTGGGGCTGGTTACTGTTAATGCAGAGAAAAGCTGTTGTTATTGGTATATAAATTCTGTAACAACTAACCCTAAACACATTTGCTATTGCATGCATTTATATTTTTCACGTGATTTTATTATTGATTTTTCACAAACTAAATCACATTACATAAAATAATGATACATTTGTGCCATTTCTATTTTTTAAAATGTTTCTTTCTTTTGAATGTTTGAATTTACTGGTAATTTCATAAAAAATTTTAAATAATAGTCGTAATTTTGAGCTTTCTTGTTTTAATTTGATTTAGTCTTAACTTATGCTATGTTTTTTCGAAGTTTAGACTTAAGTTTTAGGTTTTTTTTCCATAGATGGAGGAATAAGAGCTAGAGAGCAAGAGAACAAGTGAGAGTAGGGGAAAGTGCAAAGAAAAAAGATGGAAAAAATGATTTGAGGGAAAGAGGGATAAAAGGAGGGGGTGGAGAGAGAGAGAGAGGAGATTTGAGAGTTTTTTTTTTCTTCTAAATCTGTAATTGATGTTAAATTTTGCAAATAATCCTTAAGTCTTCAGTGAGCACAACATAAGAAAATTTTAACCTACTACTATGATATCAATAGATTTTCTTATAATTACTCTCCTTCTATTTGCACGTTCCATGATTCTTTATCTGTTAAATTCCAGGACATTTGCCTAGGGCGGAACAAAGTTGAAGTACTAGGGATGTTTCTATTAACAGCACTGTTGATGATAATACCTTTCTTGAGCTAAAAACAAAACAAAACAGAAAAACAAAAAAATGCATGGTCATGGGGCAGGAGGAGAAAGAAGAAAGTCTAATTCAAACAAGTAATTAATGAAAATAGGGAGAGATCATGGTAGATGAATAAGGTGATCACAAATGTATGTGAATCCCAGAGCGTGATGCAATCATGGTATTTTGTGCCATAACATCACCACAAAAGAATAAAACTCTTAGTTTTATCCTTTAGACATGGTTTGTACTTGTAGCTGGTATTGGGAGAAATCTCCAAACCTATTTTTGCTTGAGGAAGAAATTTGTATTCCTGCTGACCTTTAATCTGTTAACTAAGGGCTCCTCCTTAAAATCTGGAAAAAAGAAGTGGCACGCCTTTCTTTATACGTAGAGAACATTATATCAAATGATAATTATATAAGTTATCTATTGCTGCATAACATATTAGAACAAATTTAACAGCTAAAATACAGCGGACGTTACTCTCTCATTGCTCCTCTGTACCCGGAATCCAGTGATGGCTTAACTGTGCTCTCTGCCTCAGTCTGTCTGGCAAGGCTTTCCTGAAGGGATGGCTCAGTAGAATGACCTCTGTCCTACTTCCAAGCTCACCTGGTTGTTGGCAGGATTTAATTCCCTGCAGCTGGTAGGATTGAGAGTCTTGGTTTCCTGCCAGCTGTTGACTGGAGGACCTGTGTTCTTTACATTTGGGCCTCTCCAATATGGCTCTTTGCTGCATCAAAGTGTGCAAGCGAAGGAAGCGAAGACCAAGTTAACTAGCAATACAGAAGGTAAAATCTTATGTAATGTAATCATGGAAGTAGCATCCTATCACCTTTGCCACATGCTGTTGATTAAAAGCAAGTTACAGCTTCCTGTTTCAGCTTCAATATGCGAAGAGCTTGGAAATGACCACTTGGTTCTTAGAAAAAGGTAAAAGCTAAATAAACTGAAAATAGACAACATTTTTGTATCCACCAGAGAGGTGAGAATGGGGTGGGATGGGAGCTAGATTTCACTGAAGATAAATTTCCACATAGCATTGCAACTTTGAAACAAGTAATATTTATGTAATATAATAAAAATATGGAGCACAAAATAGACATACACTAAAATTAAATTAAAAGAGAAAATAAAACCCTAGATTCATACCAAATTGGTGACTTTTCTCATTAAAGAAATAATGTTAGTGCATTGGAACATAATATGTTGACAGTGACTGTAGACCTTAGTGGGATATATTCTCAGACCAAAAAGGGATAAGGGAATTTTGTAACTTAAACAGTAGATTTTTTTTTTCTTCTATTAGTATCTAGAGCCACATGCCAGAGTTTCCTCTTTGAGGAAGGCTCTTGTTAATCAACTTGGGTTCTGACACTCTGCTCTTGGCTGTGTTCCTGGAGTGTGTCTTCCTCATCCTGCTTATGTGCTGACATCGGGTCAGCCCTCCCTGGTAGGGAACCACCCTTTTAACCCTGCTAAATCTCCAACTTCCTGTGCCGATTTACCTTCTTGTGCTTATGACCACTTCTCTTGTGGTGCATGAGGCTTTGTATATTATCTCCTTAAATTCGAGTGGACTAGCAATAACCAGAACCTTAAGAAATTTCCTAAATATACATTACCAGAGTTGTAGAGAGCCCAGGAGCCCCAGGCCTAGACAACTAGACACCTTACAAGTACAGTTACCATCAACAATTGGTGGAAAAGCCTGAATAGTATTGTATGATTATTATATAATTATAATTCCAATGCATAAAGAAAGAACAGGAAGCAAACATGCTTGTGTAATGGCATCTTCATATGGAAAGTTCTCCAGTTTCCTCCACCCTTTTAAAATTTATTTGATTGCTCTTTAGTGAGTAAACAAAAATCTGTATTCATCATGGTAGTGAATTTCCACCTATGCTATATATGTATGTGATTTAAACTACCAACACTAAGCGTATGATCATTTTAAAGCAGCACTGCTGAATGAGATTTCTTCACATTAGAAATAAGCATGTTTTCAAAGTAACGTCTTAACATCCATTATAATGAAATTAAATCAAAATTCTCCACTTTCAAGTAAACCCAGGTAGTGGAGACCTGGTCCCCACCAGCTGGGCCACTGTTCAGGCAGATGATGGACCTCACCCCAGACGCCCAGGGCCCCCTTGTACCCCTCATGCCATCAATAAACTTGAACATGTAGAAGAAAAAAAAAAATACAAAATTCTCTAAGAAATTTGGGATTCATTTGGCCCCTTCATAAGTTTTGTTAAGAAAAATATAAAAGGTATAAAACATATCTCAGTGGTTTTTTAGAGACAAGATGAGGTATTTAAATGGAAGGTAAGGTGTACTAATTATATGTACACCGCATTTAGTATAAATGTTTATGTATGGCAATTAAGGAAATGGCTTGCATACCTGCAGTAATTCAAATTATCCTTATTTCTATAATCACTAAAGTTGATAGTTTATTGAGATCTGTATGGCAGGCACTGACACAAAAGATATAATTGGATTGTTTAATTGGAATATCACTACCACTTCAATGGTGATGATTACTTTTTTATTTTTTTATATGAGCAAACAAAGACCTAGAAAAGTACTTACTCAAGATCTCACAGCTAGAAAAACAAATGAAGCTTAGAGAAGACAAAAATATGAGCCCAGAAATTTTTAACCACCACATTATATTGTCTCTCAACATCGTCTCCTATATCCCATATATAATGTGCATATACATATATTATTCTAGAATCAATCAAATGTTTATTTTTATTTATTCAAATTATTTAGACCAAATTAAAATAAAAAATAATTTCTATTTTACCAAAATATATCATTATTTAAATGGCTTAAACCATTGCTTTCACTTTCTTACATTAATATTTTTTATGAAAAAATAAAACCATATATCTCTCGCCCACTATCTATACTTTTAGAAGTTCAATAGACACTGTTTTTCCCACAGAAAAATTAATATTAAATTGATGTTGTTAAATATTTGGCATCATTATTTTCTTTACAAAAATTAATGCAAAAATTTAATTATTATGTAACATACACTGTTAGACACTTGATGGTTGGAATAAAACTTATACAAATAACTCCCAAATAGAAACAAACATAACATCAGAAATGAATAATGTTCAGTGAGTTTGTTATTATTTTTAAACATTGATCTGAAATGGAGCTAAATAATAACTTTCTATCTTATAGACATGTTAATGTGGGACCCAAAAAGTATAAAATGATATCAATGACAGATTGCAAGAATTTCACATTATGATTCTCTTTAGTGTTTTTGTGCTATATTATTATAGTTGATCTAATTACTTAAATTTTATACCTTTACATTCATTTTTGATAGAATGAGGAAGCTTATTCATCCTACATTAAAATATTATTTAAAGAAACATATGAAAAGATATTTAATAATTAATTAAATTAAAATATAAGAGCCTTATGATTAAACATTACATGCTTACAAAAACATTACTTATAAAAAGAAACTAGAAAGACATTCAGGGACAGTGTATAAACGTTGACATACTGGTTTATTGAAAAGGAAGAGTGGATTATGTTGTGTCTTAGTTGATAGATGACAGATAGGTACACACCCATACACACACAGATAAATGGATAGATACAAGGATGGAAAGATAGAAACATTCATAGTCCCTGAGATATTTAGGCATGCCAGCCATGTTTTCCCATTACAAGGACATAACCAATTTCTTTTACTTGATTGAGCATCAGACATCAGGTAAATGAACTGAGATAGAAATAGATTTCTTAAATGATAGGCCAGCTCCTCTCTTCGAGGTTGCCTTATACTTGAACAGTGAAGGTTAACATGCTGTTCACTAATTAGTCATAAGCAATGCAAACTAAAGAACAAAGAACCACTTTGCCTACAAAACATTATACATGGAAAGATACAGCCAATAATTCATTTAAAAAAATGCTGTAAGCAAATGAGAACGTGCAAAAAATATATTTAAGAGGAAAACATCAGCTTTAAGCGATTGCAAATCAATTTCTTTCTTCCCACAGCGTGCAGCTGCACAAAGGATACTGAACTCTGCCCTCCTATCTGCCCCTCCATCCTTACCTTTTTTCTCCAAGTCCAAGCCTGAGGTATTCTGAATAAAGGATGTATCAAGGAAAGGTGGTACCATAATTTATCTCTCAATGTTATTTTCTTATAAAATGTTACCTATGTCGATGGGCATGATGGTTCATACCTGTAATCCTAGCACTGTGGGAGGCCAAGGTGGGAGGATGGCTTGAGGCCAGGAGTTGGAAACCAGCATGAGCAACATAATGAGATTCCATCTCTACAAAAAAAAAAAAAAAAAAAAAAAAAGAATTAGCAGGGTGTGGTGGTGCACGCCTATAGTCCTAGCTACTTTTGAGGCCTTGGTGGGAGGATCCAGGGCCCAGGAGTTCCAAGCTGCAGTGAGCTATAATTGGGCCACTGAACTCTAGCCTGGGCAACAGAGCAAGATATTTTCTCTTTAAAAGAAAAAACGTTAACTGTATAAAAGTATCTCAATTACTATCATCATATTCAGTATTTCAATCATTTTCGATCTCATTTTAAGGAATGACTCATGAACTACTTGTACTAAGTAGTTCTCCTAATCAAATATATAAAATAATTCATATATGTATTTGGAAAATTATTTTCATGTGAAAATTTGAATCACCTCTCTTTTAAAAGTCTATTTATAATTTATGGCGTTAATATTTTATAAAACACATGTAAACCAAAGTCATATGGTTTCACTGTTTTGCTCTATTGAAGTAAATTTAGATGGACTATACTGAAAGCTAAATTTAAAAAGATGTAAGTACTTTTGAATATTCTAAATTATTAAAATGTGATTGATTAGACTAATCTGGTAATAGTCTCAATGATATTAGCTGTATTTGTACTTGAGAAACTATGCTTATTTTCCCACATTCTAATTTTCATGGTGAAATATTAAATTTCTAAAATAGACTACAAACTAAATCAGTTGTAATCAAAGTATACATTTACTCTCCTTCATAGATCTAGGAATCTTTATCTTGAGAACTATAATTATTCAAGTGATTTGCACAATACGAAAATAAAATTATAAAAAAGTAATTCCAAAACTTTGGGAGAGCTACCCATTGAAATATTAATAGAAAGAGTAGTTGATTTTCAGTTAGAATATCGTTTTATTCTCTAAATAGCGCCCTACCAGTACAGTGCTGTGTATTTTGAAAGTACACTTATAGTCATTACATTATTTGAGTGTCAAAAACTATATAATAGAATAAATATTATAACCTTTATATAAAAAAAGGAAAAAATTTTGAGTTTTTTCAGAGACAATATTTCACTAAACAAATATTAACTGACCAAAGAGGAAACAAAACAAAACAAAACCTCTCATATATTTTTCCCTCTGCAACCTTTTTATCTAGATGAAGTACCCCCTTTCAAAAGTTGCTATTAATATATAAGGACATGCTTATTTAAAATTTGTCAGTGGGGAATTAATTGCACTTAAGATTTTATATAGCAATAAATGTAAATGATTCTACATTTTCAATTGTCCTACAAATTAGATGTAAATTAGAAACAAACCCTTCTAATTTAAGGCAAACTTTCTGTTAAATAGTTATATTATTTGTTATTTTTCCCCTAAAATCTTGATATAAGAATAGCTCAAATCACATAAAACAGGGCAAGATAATTTTATAATGTAGGATTTCCAGATATAAAATATACAAAAACATTTTTTTCTGGTAAATAAATCTAATGTACTTTTTAAAAATAAAAATGACTGTAATTAGACACTGCATAAATTAGAGTTATAAATAGAATGTCAATACCCACTTAGTTATGGTCCAATTTTGGAAGCAATATCCATTCTTAGCATTTATGATTGTAATTATTATCTTTAACCAGGATAATAAAAGGTTAGGCAGTCTCAAATTTTTCATTAGTCAAAAAAATTATGACCATAAGACTTTTAAAGTATTCTCTTTATCATACTACCAACTTAAAGGTTGACTTTGTTACAAAATATATACATTTTCCACATAGCGTTACACAATTTCACAACTTCTCAACTCAACTACTCAGACATAGGCTTTGTGTATACTGAATTTTCAGCGTTTTGAACAAAATAGTCTATAACTTTAGCTTTTTAACATTTGGCTTTATACCATTGTGTCAGATGTCCTCATAAGGCTTTTAGTTTGACACATTTTTTAATAAAAACAAACACAGAAAAATATTTTCAAAACTTTGCAAATTGATTTGCAAAGCACATTTTAAAATATAGTACAATTTTACATAAGGCATTGACCTGAATTCTCAATTACACATTCAGATAATGTATGTAGCAATTTTGTTATAGTCTTGCTTGTCATTTATATTATTATAGAATAAAACAATTGTCCCTGCTGTATTTCAACAATGATCCTTCAACCCACACAAAGAAATAGAAAAAGCATACTTGAGAATAAAGTATAAGGATATAATAATGTATATCAATGTCAATATTTCTAGAAAAAAAACTACATATTTACACACAAGCAAACTATCTACCAAAAGTTACTTTTTGTGGCCATTTTTATAGTATTAAGTTTTAGCAAATTTATTTATCAATATATAAATCTTATTACCATTATATATAATCTTATTAATCATTATGTTTTGCTTTGATTTGATCAGTGTTTAGCAATATTTAACATAATGTTGATTCAAAGTTTTAACCTTATGTATTTTAAACATCTCATTCCTTTTTATTTACCTAACCAATAACCAATACCTAAGAGCAAGGTTGATACAGAATAAACTCAAACTGTCCGGTTTCTAACCAATTCCTTTAAAATTGGTTTAATAGCTGGTACTTAATATAAATATTTAGGTTGATGTTAACCTCTTCATTGTATGTATATATTTTCCTAAACACATTTTCATAATAGTGTTGCTTATATTAAAATTTTTTAAGATGACAAGAGTCATAAATATTGTCTTTACTTTATTCAGCCTGCTATAAGAATGCTATGAAAAAATAAGTACTTAATAAATGCTGTTTTTATTTTTCTTAATAATAATGATGTGAAAAAATATAAACACCAGGTACTTACTAAAGCAAAATATGTTTCCTATATATTGAAATTTTCTACTTAAATATAGTGTTCTTCTACTAATTTAAATAAGAATAATTCTCCTCAGTAGTAATCTTTTATGAAAGATTTTATGAAAGTGCATTTCAAAATTAAATTATTGAACATGTTAAAAAATCACTGTAATAAAAAACCAAAACATGATCAGAATACTTTGCTGAACAATGCAGATATATTTAAAAATTTTTCACAGATATTACATTTTACATGTTTAATGAAAAAATTAAGAATAAATGTTGACATGATAAATTAAAGTGATTAATAGAAATATTTCTCCTAATACAAAAGAGAAAGAGAGATAGACACCTTGAACAAAGCTAATTCATCTTTAAGATTCCTTTGACGAATAATGTTATCTCTATCTTAATCATTAATTTTGTAATTTTGCAGAACTCTTCTCCTTTGAATTATTGCTTGACTTACATTTCTGTTCACCTACCATTCTTAATATATTATTTTATATAAAGATACAAGAATATGCTAATCTGTGAGATATAAATTCTTTTAGTAAAGAGAACAAAAAAATCTATTTAAATTTAAATCTATTGCATATGCTTAAGCGTATGTATATGACACAGTTTATGCTGTCATGGAATCTACAATAATTTTTCAGTAATTGCCTTCTCTACTTCTCACCTTTTATAACAATTTATGGAAGCACCATAATAGAAATTTAAAATAATCTGGTAAATAACAACACTTTAAGCATATGAACTTTAACTTTGTATACTCTTTTGAAAGTTCTGAATGTTTTATGGAAAGAATAAACCTTTTGTCAGTCACATAAATGCTGTTTCTGGCTTTTAAAGCTTCTATAAACAATGCTACTCCTTTATTTTACAATCTATTAGCAGGAGAAAATCATGCAAATGTCCCTGTGACTAAAATGTAATGCTCAACATACAGAGAAACTCAAATTTATTCTATTTATAGCAATGCTTTTTTTTCTCCTCCAAAACTCAATAGGTTTTCAAAATAAATATGCTTACTCTTCCTGTGATTCACAATACTAGAGTACATATTCTTGGGTAGTGAAAGTGTTAACAATGACATTTGGAAAACAAACACATTATAAATTCATGCATTTAGGAATTTCTTTACAGGAATTCAAACTCTTCGGAGAGTTGTGGCTCTGTTTCATTCCAATGGCTTATTGTAGTGCCATCAGAATGTATTAGAATTTAATGCTACAAGGAACAACTGAAGTCAATTAGACCATTCCCATCTTGTTATAATACAGAAGCTGAGTCTTAGAATGAACATTATCCATTTGTGATCCACTTTTACTTTGCTATCACTGATTTTGTTTTTAATATTATGGTAGGAATCTATGTGTTTGTTCATAACACTGTGGCCACCTATTAATTTTTAGTTTGAATACAGTGTACACTAATAAAAACAATGCTTAATTAATGCCATATTTTTGCATAGTCAGGATACAGGAAGACTGTGTGTGAAGAAATAAATAAAAGCACGTGGACTTTAATGGTCATCACTTAATTCATACTAGGTACTCTGCTAATACTTGGAGACGTCATTCTGATCACATCTCCTCACTAGCTCTTTGGTGCTTTTATCAAAAACATTATGAGTTATAATATTATTTTTCTGCTTCAAATTAGGACAGTGAGATAAAACAGGATGTCCTTTAAAGGGAGATATTTTATAAGAATCAGCACAATGGAAGAGAAAACTAATTCAATTACTCTAAATCCACTGATCAAATGTATATTATTTTAAAAATTCTCTCATTTCTCTAACAAAAACTCACTAAAACCTATTAACTTTTACCATTATGATAGCTCTCTTAGCTCCACCTTCACTATATTTGCAGTTATTTTAATGTATTAGTTATTTTAGTATGTTAGATCCTTAAAATTTAAATTAGAAAAAACCCGGAAGGTTGACATTATTTTGAACCTATTTTCCTATCTTTTCCACCAATGTATATATTACATTTTATTATCTGATTATTGCCGATAAACAACTGATTTAAAAATGTCATTTCGTCTTCCTAAAACCATTACTGAGTTTCATATATATATATGTAAAAATGCACTAATCTGTATGTACTCAAAAACAACCAAAATCTATGTCAAAAATTTTAAATCATAGTTTCATGGAGTCCCTTCATAAACAATTCAGTATTATCATATTATACTATTTAATTTTTCATTACTCCTACTTAACCCATTAATTTCCCACATATTTGCCTTACGTTGGTTTTTTTCTATGAATATGAGGAAAAGTTATATTACTTCCCCATTCCTATCCATTTACAAGAGCACAAATATTAATATTACTTCTTCTCATAATCTTTTGTGATATTCCACATTACAAATAATACAATCACGTTTCATGCTATAGAACATTAAATGATCACATAGTATAATAAATCAAGCACAAAATAAAATATTAAAATAACAGTATTAGATAAAATTGAGATTAAAGTTCCTTAGCACCAAATTTAGGAAAATATAGCTCAGACATATCAAATAACATTGTGTCAGTAAGTATAAGAATATATGTATGTGTCATGTATTTTTTATATATATGTAAAATATGTATAGTATTCTGAGGTGGGAAAAGATTTGAGATTACTGGTAATAATTTAACCGGATTATCAAAAATTAACATAATAAGAAAAATGAAAATGGACATATAATATGATCAAATACTTCAATAGAAGGTTGGTTTGTAAAAAAATAAAAACTACTGCCCAATGAATAGAAAGAAAAATATTGAAAAATCTTTTTTTAAGGAAATATTGACATTATAGTTTGAAATATCTCAGGTTATTCTGGCAAAATCATTTGACTGTGAGTGATCCATACAAAACATATCCCAGTTAAATATTTAAAAATTCTTTGTTATTTAGGCATGAAAATTGAATTTCCTCTGAGGGTTGGGTGTGGGTTAGATTAGAGTGGGAGCAACGATGAAGGCTGCTGGAGAGAGGTATTTCACTGGCATGTCCACTTGCTAAAGATAAATTTTTACCTTAAAAATTTTTAGGTAAAGGAAATATGATATACGATATTCATATATAGCTACATAGTAATTCAAAGAGAGGGAACATGTAGCTATTCCTGAAAATGAATAAATATATAGCCTTACTCAGGGGAAAAATACTAGAGAATAGAATCAACAGAACCAAGAAATAAACTTAGCAGCCCTGTGTCATGATGGCTGTTTTACAGTATCACTATTGCAAACATTGAAATGGTTTATGTTTAAAACCAAGCAAATGTAAAAATTATGGTATCAAATGGTGAATATTATAAACTTCTCAATGCAAAACTAATCCAGTAATAGACAGTAAATATGGTAGATGGGAGGACAGATGTGCATTAGTTCCCTAAATTATGTTAGAGGAAATGTTTAGAAAATTAATTATGTAAATAAGTTAAATTATATTCCAGAGTTTTAAAGAGAATTATAAAAATATTTGAAATTAATAATATAAATAACCTAGATTGGGAAGGGGGGCATGAATAATAACCTCAGGGGAAATATAACTGTGTCCCTTCATATTCTTGTTTCTATTAGCACTGCCTGATGTTAATTAAACAAGAAATAGAGATCTAAATATATTATAAATGCATACTAAGTAATCCTACTAAAAAATCAAAAGATTATAAATAGCCCAACAAATAGAGATAAAATGCATACAAATAGAAACAGAAAACTAAGAAAACAAAAATCCAATAGCCAAAACATGAAAAATAACACATGTGAACAGAAAAGGTAATAATTTTTAAAGCTTTTTTTCCCAGTCTCATGCATAAAAAGTGACCTTAAATGTCAATGTCAAAAGTAATATTAAACTCCTGATTCTGAAGTCAGAAATTCAGACAAGTCATCGTAAGGGTGATTTTTCTCTGCTCTGCTACCTACTCATTTGTACAAATCGAAAGCTGGGAGCTGGAATCACATGAAGGCTAGCTCAGTCACAAGTCTAAAGGCTGATCACAAATTTAGCTCGATGGTTGAGTAGAGCATCTACACTTGGCCTCTCCATGTTTCTGGAGTTTACTCACAACATGGCCAACATCCCTTGAAAGGCATAGTCTTCCATCACATTCTATTCAGTAGGAACAAGTCATTAAGCCCAGCCCACACCCAAGGGAAGGGAAATGTAGACCCCACCTCCCAACTGAGCAGCATCAGTGCCACACAATAAGAAGATGTGGGAAATGATGGAACAGCTATATTTTAAAAGTAAAATCTGCTGCTATTTTAAGAAGGAGCAAAAATATGAGCCAAACAGTATCAAAAAGTAAAAGCTGCGAATTAGAAACAAGTATATTTGTGGCATCGATCACAATAAATAAAATTAAAATATCCCTTTTAAATTTTTTTTCTCAGATTGCTTAAAGAGCAAAAGTTGTTCGGTATGTAAAAATATCATTTAAATCAGAGTAACCTAGAGAGTTAAAAGAAACAATAAAGTAAACCTATAATTATTCTCTGCTTAATTAAAATGATTAGTGTAAAAGTAAGTATATAATTTCTGACTTAATTCAAGCTTAACTGTTACTAAGTAATTTAAATAATAAACCATATAAAGGGACAAAGTACCAAGCACAAATGGCTAAGTGCCATTTTATACATAATTAAATCTTCCCAATATCCATACAAAATAAGTACTATTATTATTATTACTTTACAGGTGTATAAAATGAGACTAAGAGATATTGAGTAACTGGAAAATCAGAACTTAAATCTAGACCTATCTGACCAGGTTTGTAACTATTATTTTATTTAGCTTTACAGTTATTACAAATAACTGTCGGCTTAAGTTTTAAAATTTTGATGTAGCAGTTTTAAATTAATGTTGAAAAGTGATATTTTGTCTAATTCAAATAACTATTTTAACTATGCACACTCATAGTGCGTATACTTAGTCCGGTGATAAATTCTGACACAAATACTTTCTTATAAAAAATACCACTTGAAAAATACTTGCAATTTTCAAACTATTTGAAATTTTCTGAATTCTAGACCTAGGTTGAACATGGCAATTTCTTCTTATAATACTATATAACACTTTATAGTGCTTGATTGTACAGACTGAATTTTAAAGTTACTCAAGAACTTTTCATTAATTACTTTCTTTTCTGTATTCTGCTTAGTGCCAAGAACTCTGTGGGTATTTAATAAGGATTAATTGGTGTCGATGATGATAATGACTTTATTATCATCTGGAATATTGCTACCATTAAGAGTGTGATATTTAAATGAATCTAACTTTATTTATATTATTTAACAATGCCCAGGTTGATTGAACATAAAACAGGCTTTTCAAGTAAATAAAAGTAGAAAATTTTGCATATAAACCAGTAATTATTATACCTTATCATAATCTTAATAAACTGGAGTTATAATTATGCAGACCAATGCTCAGCGAGGGATATTTAGTGGGCAATCATAGGTAGTCAGTACTTTCTAACTTAGTACTTTACATTATGCAAAGTATGATCACATATAAGACAGGCAAATATGGTGTCTTAGTTTATTAGGGCTATCATAATAAAATAACATAGATTGGGTAGCTTATTATAAACAGAAATTTCTCATAGTTTTGGAGGCTGGGAAGTCCAGGATCAAGATGCAGCAGATTCTCTGTCTGCTGAAGACTCCACTTTCTAGTTAGTGGTGGCAGATGGGACAAGGGGTCTGTCCCTGAGGTCTCTTGTATAAGGACACTAATCCTATTTGTAAAGGCTCTGTCTTTATGATCTAATCATCCCCAAATCCTGACTTCCTAACTTAATCAGATGGTAATTAAATTTCAGTATGTGAATTCTGAGGACACAAACTTTTGGACCACAGTGTATGGTCAAAACAACACTGGACAAACCAAAATTGGCATTAAATCTCAACTCTGCTATGTATAACTTGAAGATCTTGACCATATTATTTAGGCTTCAGGCATATTTATTTACTTATCAGTCATGGAAACAATCATACAAAGCCTCACAAGTCTATCTTTGTATCCAAATAAATTAAACAATAGATTACTAAGAGATAAAAATAAACAGTTATATTAAAATATAACTAGGGGTCATGTTAGGATTGTACAGGAAACAACAGGGTACTATGATCATGAGAATAAGGGAATGGGGTGAATGCTTTGGATTGACAAGTAAAGGATTTCTGAGGAACTGACAATTTCCCTAAAAATTGAAGGATAAATGAGATTACCCAGTCACATGAAAAATGTCATGTGGAGCTTTTAAAACAAAGTACACAGCCAGCACAATGCACACAGGGAGGAAGAGCTTTACTTAATCCAAGAACAGAGTAGGCGTGAGAGTGGCAGAAGAGCTTATGGAGGTAGGACGGACGATATCAAAAAAGCTTTGCAGACAATATAGAGCAAGTGATATTGAGATGTAGCTAATGATGAGCTACGAGGAAATCTTAGAAATTATGTTGAGAGATGAAATGAGTCAAGAAAGCACGTTTCTTTCAAGATGTCATTATGGAGATCAAAAGTGACATTGGCTAGAATGGTCAAGGGAAGTTTGCAATAGAAGGCACATTTCAATGATTTAAATAGAGAATGTGGCATATTTGTTTCTAAAATTATGCAGAACTGATAACAACATCCTCCCCAAAACATAATACATCAAAGTTGAGATTAAAATATAACAAACCTCTCTTAGTTGCATAGACGACGGCAAACATAGCATTGCAAGAAAGCACAGCATATCCCAGAACTTAAGTGGAAATTGATGATTGTGCTGGTCAGGTATGGGCTTTGCAGTTGGATTTGACTTTTTTAGTAACCAAGGGACACGAGACTTTACAGCCACGTAAGTAATACAATTGAAGTTTATGTAAGGCAAGAGGTGGAAACTAAGACTAAAAATGAAAGCCTCAACTTTTTAAAGCCTAATGCCTCACACACAAAGACTGGCCAACCTGTAGAAACAGAATAAGAGCAGAAAGTTTGCCTGCATTTTTCAACCCTTCTGTATACATAAAAAATTACCAATACTTTCATGTGAACATGAACACTCTTTTAACTATATTATCCTGAGTAAGGCATGGTGAAGCCAAATACAAATTAAGAGAGAAACCAGAAAGAGTTTGGTTTATTCTTCTTTTTCTAGTTTTTTAATATGTGATATTAATTTGTTAATTCATGATCTTTCTGTCTTTTCTGCTGTAGGCATTTAAAACTATGAACTTCCCTCTTGGACTGTTTTTGCTCTGTCCCCAAGATTTTGGAATCTTTGTGTCATCTTTGTCATTCCTTTAAAAAATTTTTTGATTTCCATCTTGATTTCATCATTGATTCAAGGACCTTCATCAGGAGGTTGTTTAATTTCCATGTATTTGTGTAGTTTTGAGAATTCCCCTTGGAATTGATTTCTAGTTGTATTTCCTGTTGTCTGAGAAGACACATGATATTATTTCAATTTTTCTGGATTTGCTGATACTTGTTTTGTTGCCTAACATATGATCTATTTATATATTGGAAAATGTCCCATGTGCTGGTGAGAAGAATGTATATTATACAGTTTGGGGTAGAATATTCTGTATGTTTCTTAGGTCCATTTGTTTTAGAATCCCATTTAAGTCCAGTATTTCTTTGTTGATTTTCTGCCTCAATGGTCTGTCTAGTTCAGTCAGTGGAGTGTTGAAGTCCCTGGCTCTTGTGATGTTGCTGTTTATTTCTTTCCTTAGATCTAGTAGAATTTGCTTTTTGAATCTGGGAGCTCCAGTGTTGGAAGCTTATGTTTAGGATTGTTATATCTTTTTGGTGAAGTGTCCTCTTTATAATTATATAATGACTATCTTTGTCTCTATTTTTACTATTATTGAATTAAAATCTATTTTTTCTGATTTGAAAATAGCTACTCCTGCTTGCTTTTGTTTTCCATTTGTGTGAAATACTTTTTCTACCTCTTTACCTGAGTCTATGAGAATCTTTGTGAAGTAAATGAGTTCTCGGAGAGAGCAGGTGGGTGTGAGGGGCATCAGCATTTGCCCTACCCAGGTCTGATGGTGTCAGCACTACCCAGGCGATGGTGGCACAGCTGTGCTATCCAGACAGCAGTGGCAGCTGCCTGGGTCTGCAGGCACATTCTCTGTCTGGGTGCTGCAGCAGCTGTGGCTGCACATGGCTGCTGAGGTGTTGGCAGGGGGCACTTGTTCCATGGGGGCATGCTCTGTCCAGGTCCCCCAGCAGCAGTTGCCATTTGTGACATCAACCAAGGGGGTGCTCAACAGCACCCAGCCTCCCCACTCTCTCCCAGGCTGGCAGGAGTGATGAGGGGCAGCAGCAATGATCTGATCCCTGGGTAGATACAGTAATCTGTGCCTGTGCCTCAAAGTTGTACCATCCACAGCACCCGGGTTTGGTAAGCCAGTGGGACCCTACTGTACTTTCTTACTAGAACAATGCCACAGCAAAATCCCCAGTCAGCTCCAATGTCAGTCGTGTGGCCAGATGCAGTAGAGGGTCTATCCCACAGCTCCATTTGCAATGCCCAGAGAAGTGTGGAGCCCCTGGGTTTTTTCCTCTCTCCCTCCTCAAGCGTGGGTGCCTTCCCCATGTGCCTCCAATCCTGCCATGCAGGTTGCCCCATTTCTCTCTCCTTCACTTCAGGGGCCTCTCATCACCTCTCTGTTGATCCCCAATGCTCTTTCTTAGATGATCATTCCGAAGGTGAGTATCTACTCTCCACTTTCAGTTCTCTTCAGGACAGTGGCATGTGCAGGCTGCTCTTTGTCCTCCATCTTGGCCCCTCCCCTTTATATGTGTCCCAGTTTAAAATTTAAAATCAGTCATTTTTGCCACAGTTTTGGACATACACAATCTAACCCTTATTTCTTTTTGTACGGCTTCTGTTTCATTAATGACAACACTATTATTACTATTGTGAGAAAGTTTTGAATTATCTTTTTTCATTTTTGGAAAACATTAATATCCAACCGACTGAGAGATCTGTGAAATCTGCGTATTTACCGTGTTTCTCTAACCTGCATCTATGATACAGTTTCCCCACAACTATGCCCCTCCAATGGAACTCTTGTTCCCCATTCTGCTTTTACATCCTTCTCCATATCACCAACAGATCTTAGCACACCATTGATAAAACATATTGATGATTGCTGTAATAAATGAATTGTTTAATTCATATTTTTAATATCTCACACATTTTGACCTTATTTCTGACTCTTATGTCACTATTATCAGCAACACTTTCACTACTATTATTGGACTAATTGTAGTGTTATTAGTCATCACTAATGTAGTGTTGTTAAAATGGTCAAGGCCAAAGTCAGTAAACATGGAAGAGCATTCTACCCACTCTGAAAATGTGTCAAGGATGGCAATGTATAATTATATTACAGAAAAATAAGTATTTGGGACAATAATTCATTCAAACACATACATAATGGCTATGGACTGAATTGTGTCTCCCAAATTCCTATGTTGAAGCCCTAAACACCAGTGTCATGGTGTTTGGAGATGGGACCTAATTACATTTAGATGAGCTCATGAGGGAGGCTCCCTGCTTTGATCTCAATGCTTGTCTTCTCTCCAAAATATTCCCCAATGCAACAGTATTACAAGGTGGAGCATTTAGGAGGTGATTAAGATGTGATGGCTCTGCCCTCATGCCTGGATTAGTGCCTTACAAAAGAATTGAGGGGACAAAATTATCCCTTATGTCCCTTCTGTCATATGAGGACACGGTGTTCATCCCCTTCAGAGCATTCATCAACAAGGCACCATCTAGGAAGCAGAGACCAGTCCTCACCTGGCATTGAATCTACTAGCACCTTGATCTTGATCTTCCCAGAGTACAGGACAGTGAGAAGTACATTTCTGTTCTTTGTAAGTGACATAACCTTATGTATTTTGTTACAGCAGCACAAGCAAACTAAGGCATATGCTTATGATGTGATTAGTGCCCTTATGGGAAGAGAGTGTTCCCTCTCTCCCCCGTCTCTCTTCTTTTTTCTCCACCATGTAAGAACAGGAGAAGAATGAGGAAGGGTGGGGGATTCTATAAGCCAGGAAAAAAGCCCTCATGAGAATCATGCTGGCACATTAATCTTGGACTTCTAGCCTCCAGAACTATAAGGAAAATAATTTCTGCTGTGTAAGCACTCGGCCTATTGTATTAAGGCAATGATAAAGAAACTCTACATCATTAAAGGGAAGACTCATCCTGAGCAACTGGATATATTGGATATATTTTTAAGTAAAATGGAAAAATATAGGGGAAAAATGTATATATGGTGCTACTATCTTCATAATAGTATTACTATCCTAATAATAAGTACTCTTTAGTGAATAGTTACTCTAGGCCAGGCCGTGTAGTGATCACTATGTGTGTACTAACTTTCTTACTCTTCACAACCTTCTGACATAGAATGAGTGCTCTTGTTTACTCCATTTTATAACTGAGGTATTTGGACACAGAAAAGTTAAATAAGTTGCCTAAGGGGGTCAAACAGCTAGTAAATAGTAGAGTCAGTATTCAAATCAAAGCCAGGTATTGCACTCTAAACAGCTACTTATACCATCTTTCACATTATATTTCATTTGAGATGAAGACACGTGCTCCGCTCCATGACACAGAGACTCCCCAATGTGCACACAGCTATTCAATGGTCTTATTGAAACGTAGACGCCATCACTGCATGCCACTTTAAACCATCCTAAATCCAGTAGTCCTTAGTCTCACTTCACTGTCTTCCCATTGTGCTGCTCCACTTACTGTTCCACAAACACACCAACATGTTCTTGCATATCTCTGAGCTGTTTTCTTTGCTTAGAATGCTTTCACCAGACATTTATATGCCTCTTCCTTTACATGATGTAATATATAGCCAATGATTAATTTTGGAAAATGTATATTCCTTAATATATTATAATCTTACAACCTTGAATTTTCTATACACGATTGACCTAAAACTTGCCATTCTTTATACAGTTGGTCAAACTTAATGGTTCTTCACAACATTTATCACTATCTAGAATGGTATTTGTTTATGTCCTTTGTGACTCTGTCACCACACTAAGGCTGTATTGTTAAATGCCATTAGTACTAGAAAAGGAGTAGAAAATTAATAAATATGTTTTTGAATAAATGAATGTAGGACAAAAATGTTACATTGATGATTAATGAATAAATATAAAATAAATGTATTTTTTGAGAAAAGACAAGTGAGAAAGGTAATTATAAGCATAAAGTAGAAGCAGGGCTTCAGCTCATGTCTGATTCCATACATTTCCAGTGCTCGATTATGGATAAGGAAAACATACTTTCTGGAACCAAAATAAATAAATAATGTGTCTCTGGGGCTACTGCAGTGTCAAGATTTGTTTTTTTTTTAATTTTTTACTTTTTAAAATTGACAGATAACATTGTATGCATTTATCATATACAAATGTTGTTTCAAATGTAGATACATTGTGAAACTGTTAAATCTAGATAATTAATAAGCACATTACCTCACGGAGTTATTAATTCCATTTTTGTGGTGATAACGCTTAATATTCACTCTCTTAGCATTTCCCAAGGATGTATATCATATCATCATGAAGACTAGAAACATCTCTTGTTGGCAGTGTTTTTGGAACAGAGCATAAGAGCAGTAGACTTGAGAAGCTGCTAATGTTTAGTAAAAACTAAAAAAATAGAATGGGGAAAATTCACGACTATGCTGTTTTAGAAATTTGGTTGTTCTGTTTTAGAAATCTTATCTTAAAACTTTATTGTTTATAGTGTCAGCCATCTGTGCTTTACTGTTTTAGTTATGATATACTTAATATATTTTCTTTATAAAATAATGCTTTAAATATGAAATGCACTTTTGAGTGTGTCAAGAAATAAAACAATTACTTCTAAGTTTGAGTCAACATAGAGGAGGAAAGTGTGTCCTCCTATATCTTTTAATATCAATGAATGGTGGCACTTAAAAATAAGAGCCCTGTCTCCATTCATGGTGCTCTAACAAGTAAAGTAGTATTTACCTTATACCTTATCATTTAAATAAAGTCTTTACAACTTAAAGTCTGGGAAATCTAAGATCAAGATGCAGGCAGATTCACTATCAGGTGAGGTGCTCTTCCTTGTTCATTTTTGGCAACTTTTAGCTGTGCCTTCACATGCTTATAAGGGAAAGACAGTTCTCTGGGGCCTCTTTTATATGGACACAAATTCTGTTCATGAGGCTCCGTATTCATGACCTAATCACCTCCCAAATGCCTCACCTTACATAACATCACATTAGTGATTAGGTTTTAACATATGAACTTGGAAGGGGGTGGGAACACAAATATTCAGACCATAGCAAACCATGATAGAACAAATTCTTCTATTTTTAATTATGATTCCTCTATCCTGAGAAGCCTGACCTCTCCTAAGTGAAACCTATTTAAAAATATTAAATAAGGCTACTCTTCTAGATGATTTCTTCCACATTATAAAACAGACTTTCTGCTTTTCTTATTTTCTCTGAGTTTTTTGAAAGGTACAGAGGTTTTCTATACTTCTAGGGACCACTATTGCAGGATTCTGATGAATTTTAGTCACAGTAAAACAATCCTGGAAATGACACCAAAAAGAGAAAGTGTTTATTTTTTGGATACCTGTCTTTCGCTAGGGCAAATATGAAATATGGCCCTAAGGTATTAATAGTAAACACATACACACACACACAATAAATCATACTCTGATACTTAAACACTTTATAAGTTGTACATAGATGAATGATATATCTATGTTGCACATAGTCTGTTCCAAAGAAGTAATACCAAAAGTAAGGGCCAAAGGGTGTCAGAGAAGGGAGAGATCACTTCAGACAGGATAGTCAAAGAAATCTTGATAAAAGATGACATTTTAGCTGTGATTTTAAAAATTTAGGAATTCAAATATAAGTATAAAATATATATTTACCTAGTTTAAAAAGGTTTATCACACCGTTCACTAAATTATAATGTGAGGACTCCAAGGATCAATACAGTCTGACTATTATCCTAATTTGAAATGAGAAGTAGCATATGTTCAAGGAAATTCATGTCCTATAAACACTATCATGAAGAACCAAAGGCAGTGCACTGAGTAATGAAAGATAATTCTTGCCTTTTATTTTACAATATCTATACCCAATATAGAAAAGGCATTGGTATTCTAAATTAGGAAAGGTTAAAAATCTACCAACTGAGTGGTTTATTAGGGGGTTAATATCAACATTTTATTATTATCATTTGTGAAAACAATTAAGATAAAATGTCAAACTGTTGGTTGAATTCTGCAACAAATTTAAGACTAGAGGAAAATATTCTAACTACTCATATGTAAAAAGAAAAAATATATATTATTTTTGCTGAATACTCTCCTCACAGTTTGTTTTGAGCATTAGAGAAATAATGGAATATCTCAACAATAGTTTGAACCATTACCAGAATATTAAAAAGTGACTCAGAAGTAGGGGTGCAAATCTTAAATTCCTATTCACCCTCATGAACACAAGCCAATGGCCACAGTAAAGAAATATTTGCTTGGAAACAATTTCTTCTAAACAGTGGTCATTTAAATTCAACCAAGAGGACCAACATTTAGAAATTAACATGGGTTACCTATTTCTAAATTTAATTTAAAAATAAACTTGACATTTGCACATAATTTGTCTTATACTTTCCCAAGTTGAAGAAAATTATCCTGTTATAAAAATAATTCTACATTTTTTATTAAAAACAATGTTATTTGAATATAACTCTAATAGTACAGTATAAATATTTGTAACAACAATAATTTATTTGGAGCTAAATGCATATTCAAACTGACTTTGATTGCTTATAATTAATTGGAGACAACGTTTAGAGTTTAGCTTGCCAATTGCTTGGCAGAAGGAAAAGTGGCAGCTCACAGTAAGCATTTTCTGGCAACAGTCTTTTTGGGACTCTCTTTTTCAGAATTCATTAATTGTTACTACCAGATTGTTTTGGCTGACAGGATTTCATAGTCTCTACAGCACATAAGATCTACATTTGTATCTGCACCATTTTTCTTATGCTGAAAATCACATCTATCCCAATGCCATCTGTAGGGCAACTTGTAAAAGGATGATTCAGTTGCTAACAAACCTAAGTGTCCTCACACAACTGTCATTTTCATGTAATATATTTTTAAAAAGTCAACTCAGCATATTTTGTAATTTTTTCTGATTATTTTTCCTTATTTCTACTTAATTTTCATTTCATATTATATCTAATTAATTAAAAATAAGAAACAATTTCAAAATGAATTTAGAAATATAATTTTCACATATCTATCAGATTGTTTTATTGCAGTTCATCCCATTTCCTTGAGCAAAGGGAATTAATTTGAATTATAATATTAACTTAACATTTCATAGACCATTTATTTCTGGAAATGAAAATGTTGAACAAAATGAGAAACAAATAATAAATAGAGCTAGTATTATATTAAAGGGAGACAAAAGAGAAATAGACCTCATCTGAAAGGAATAATTCATGATACTACCATAGTTCTTTTCTATTTTGCCTTAATGTTTTGTTTAAGAAATAGATTAAAGAAATAAACTTCCTCTAATTTTTTAAACATGAATTTTATGAGCTTAAATAACCTTAGATACAACTTAGGTCTTAACAATGGCCTTATATTAGAAATGAGAACAGAAAAGCCTAGCAAGTGTATGTGTAGTCCTCTAAAACACATGTCTAATAGAGGTGCTAAGGGTAAAGATGTCTTGTTAATTTCCTATACACTATTCCATTTCACTCACAGTTAATTTAGTCCTAGGTTGCCTTTCTTATGTTGCTTGGTACAATTAATCCCATTTAAAAATCGCATCCCTGATGCTACGCACTTTGGTAAAAAATGCCCGAAGTTGACCATCACCTTTTATACTAGAAACCACCATTTGTTTTCTCTGCTAATGGGTCATACAGAGAATGGCAATGTGGTTTTCAGTTTTTTTAATTTTTGTGCTGTGTTAGTGTTTATGGAGGAGTTGACATCCATATCAATCAACTCTGCAGTACATCTAGCATTACGAATACATTGTTCATCGACAGTATTGTTTCATTGTTTTTTTCAAAGAATGAACATGAATTAAATAACTGTAGTTGGACAAAGCAGATTTGCAGGGCTATATAAACACTGAGCTACATTTGTATGAATTAGAAAAAAAGCAACACTTCTTCAAATGAAAAAAGTTATTATACTATTTACTTCTCAATAACAATAACCACAATCATTAACTCATTATATATTATAGTATTCTAGTTAGTGAATTAACCATAATAGAAAGTTATAATATTTATCAAATTTATTAGAAATAAATTTACTAGAAAGTCATAATTTGTTATAAAGCCAGTCCATACCATATGTTCATGAAAATTAACTTTTATGACTATTTATGTATTTTCTCATTTTTTAATAAAAATGATCACTATATTTACATTTTAAGTGAAATTATAGAGTGTGAGTGGTTTTTAAACAATATCAATTTCAAATTCACATTATCTTCTTGCCACTGAGATCAGTGAAAATGATGTATTCTAAACACTATGAAAATGTATTCAGTAAATCATTGTATAAAATACATTGCAATGCTTTGATCAGAATAATACTAGATTTTAGGGGAAATAAACTCCATGTTTTTAGCTTCTTGTACATTGATGTTTCATCAATATCATATCCTTTATTATGTTAATCAATTAACTTCAACTTTAAAAATTTTTATATGGCTGCTAGTTTAACATTTATTACAGTTTTTAAAATTACAAAAGTCATTTAGAACAATGATATTTTTGCAAACCTGCCTTTAAAAATGGCATTGATTCACATATTATAGAAAAAAAATGCTATTGAAATATTGTTTTAGATCATAGAATGACTGATGGTAGGTGAAGAGGAATAAAGATGACCACCCATTCTTTGTCACTACCCTTATGGAAAGATGGGGTCTATCTCTCTTCCTATATTAATGGTGTGCTGGTCTTTGACTGTTTTAACCAAGAGAATGTAAGGAATCAGCACTTTCCTTTCAGTTCTGGTCCTTGCTCTTATTAGACGTTGACCACCTGCTGTCTTTTTCTTGAAATTCTTGCTCTGGAGTTGTTTTCTTTCATGACCATGATGCCAAGCTGTGAGAAGCACAAGCTACCTGTGTTAGTGATTCAGTTGACAGCCTCAGCTAAGCCCAGGCACTTAGCATCAACTACCATCCCTGTGAGTGAATCATCTTGGAATTGAATCCCCTAGCTCCAGGACAACTATCTTGACCGAAACTATGTGGAGCAGCATATCGCTCTGTTCAAACAACAAAATTGTAAAAAATAAATAACTCTTCTTTTAGGTGACAATGCTTCATTTTCATTTTAATGGATTTTTTTGGTATTTTTAAAAATCTTTTAATTTTTCTTGAATTTATTAATTATGGTTAACATAGAACCAAATTTTTCTCTAAGAATCTGGTATAAATCTCAGTGCTAGGTGTTTTCTTCTCTTCCATTTCATCCATCACTCTCCTTTTCCCACAAATATGTTTTCAATAATACAGATACTGTTCTTTAATTTTCTTCTCTAATGTCTTTCTGCATCCCTTTTTCTTGTCCTGATAATTCTTTTTTTAATATTCATTAACTTTGGGCATAAATAATGTATAAACTTAGTATTTAATTTTAGAATTTGAAATATATAAGAATAGTATTATGTAACTATACACTAAATTTTAGGAGCAGATAATTTTTGTACTATCATAACTTCCATAACAGGAAAAGCACATTTGTTATTATCAGT